>JABFQM010000352.1:0-38516 GCA_022816865.1 Zelostemma sp. ZL-2020 | reverse complement strand
CGAATCATCCTGTTGAAATACTTACTGTTTTGTTGGAATTGCACTTAATCACTCATCACTTTTCACTAAATACACGTCTATTAAAAAATTTTGAAACGGATCAAAATGGATCACATTTCGGAAAAAATGCAGCATTGTTCCGGCAACGCGCTATTTTCTCAACAAACAAAAATGAATTCTGAAAGAATCGTACATGGATATGAACGATGGTACTATTTAAAAAAATTGTTTTATGTTTTTTTGTTCAACTTTTGCTTAACTCCTAAGGCAAATAAACTTGTAAAAATGCAAAGAAAGTTGAAAAACAGTGGGGAAACTACCGAAAACCCATGAAGGGTGTAGCAGTAGCTCTCGATTTTCGGTATATTGTCATAGCCACGGAATCTCTATCTACAACGGCTAGGCTAGGCTTACAAAGCACGAATACCTTGCTAGCTGCACGCTGACAAGAGAAACACGAAGCTACTTCAATGTCCCAGAAAAGCGCGCTAAAGCTACCGCGAGCACAAGCTAATATATATATAACTCTAGTTTTGAAAGTTCATGTACCTCACGAGATTAGCATTAGTTGAAATTTTTATAAAATTAGAATAATTAAGAATTGAGATAAAATTAATATATATTAATATAATATATATTATATTATATATTATACATATTATTATTATTATTATATAATGAAATAGCTTTTTAAAAAACAAATGTTAAGTAATTTTCTAATCCCATCAAAATCCATTTTTTATGTTCAAAAATTCGCAGTTAAAAAAAACATCGCGATCCTGAAATGTATAACAAATATAACTACTCACTCATTATCTTCCTCGCTGCCGTCAAATTTAGACAAACCTGAAAAATTGAAAATGTCTCTCATTAAAATCACGACAATATAACAATATGGTTATAAAAAATCAAAATTAATACAAATCATACCTTTAGATGGCAAGGTGGTTGCTTCCAGTCCCGAGTTTGTTGCACTGATAATCCGTTTTTGCACTGATAATCCGTTTTTGCATGATAACCGTTTTGCACTGATAATCCGTTTTTGCACTTTCACACACACGTACTGTAATTTTTAACGAAAGAAACACTCGCGCGACACGACGAAATTTCCCAGGAAAAGGAAATATTCAACTGCAGAGCGCGCCGACCGATCGCTGAGCGCGCTGAACGAGAACTGACACGCATGCTCCCCGAACTCGGTATATATAAAGCCCGCCTGCCTTGTGACGCGAACCAATCAGAGCGCGCTTTTCCAACTTTTTCCCGCCGGACAATATGACGTCAGCGGACAAATACTCGGAACCGCGAACAAAGAAATCAAATGATAAACCGACTTTTGAAGTACTTAATTGTAAATATCTTCGATTTTCGGCAAATTCTTTTCGAGATTTTAGAAAAATAAAATAATAGCACAATTGAATCGATTGTTGGGAAACTGATGTCGAATAATCTTGAATAATTAGTTTCTGGTTTATTTCTTATAACTGAAAATACATATTTTTTCCGTAATTTTGAAGTTTTTAGGGTGTTTTTGATTAGGTTTGTTAAGTTTCGGAAGGATTCTATGGTACGATAGGATTTTTTGTCAAGGATTGAATTCGAAAAGGGACAAAAATAGATGAAATTGGATTAATTTTAAAAAAAGTAAAGGTTTTTCTTTGTTCCGTTTCGAGTCATGTTCCCGCTCTTTTACGGACTCTGGTGACGTCATTCTGGCCGTTTGGCGCCAACAGAGTAAAATAAAGGTTTAAGTAAAGCGGTATTTCGCTGTTTTTTCGTAATTTTTGGTAATTAACATAATTTAAAAGTTGATTTCCTATTTAATTTCTTTGTTCCGTTTCGAGTTTTCGTTCTTATTCTTACGGACTCTCTTGGCGCCAAACGGCCAGAATGACGTCACCAGAGTCCGTAAAAGAGCGGGAAAATGACTCGAAACGGAACAAAGAAATTAGGCAAGAGATCGATTTTCAAAATAAGTATATTACCTTTAATTACAAAAAACAGCAAAAAATTGCAACTATAAATACAAAAAACCTGTAACAACCATAGAAAATCCAAGAATTCCCATTTTTTCAAATTTTATCCAATTCCAACCATTTTTTTTCCTTTTTCGAATTGAATCCTTGGCAAAAAACTTGATCGTGCCATAAGATTTTCCGAAACTCAAAAAACCCGATCAGAAACACCATAAAAACCTCAAAATTACGCAAAAAATATTAATTTGCAATGATGAGAAAGAAACCAGAAACTAATTTTTCAAGATTATTTGACGAAAGTTTCCCGGAATTCTATTTAGTTATTTCTTATATTTTTGGTGAGCGACCAAAATGACTCATCAACTACATATCTAACACAAAGCAAAGCTGTTACGATAACGACTTTTCTTTCAAAGTAAACAAGTTCGATTCTTCGGAGAACTCCAGCGGGAATTTCGGAAGAATTAGAAGAAAAAAATAGAGGAAATAATTTTATTAATTGATTCAACGGCAAAGCCGAAAACCAAACACAAAGACCTAAGAAAGAACATTAACTCGATTTTCTTTTCGAAGTAAATAAACACGTTCGATTTTTCGAAGAATTCCAGCGGTAATTTCAGAGGAATTAGAAGAAAAGAAATGAAATAAAATAATTTTAAATACAAAATGGGATTTCTCGTACATTAAAGAGGTAACAGATAAGTTGAAATTAAAAAAGAACAAACTATAATCTTTTCATACAAACATTTTACCCCAAACCAATTTTCCGAATTACCAACTGTGTCTCACGAAAGAGCATTGCAAACTTTGCAAAGAAAAAAACGCGAATTGTCAATGGGGGTGGGCGCAGAATCGCACATTCCTAATGTCGATTCGGGCACCCAATAGGAACTCGCGAACGCATTGAAAACATTAAATATCACAAATCAGCTGTGTGTTGATCCCAAGTGTTTACTATCGTTTCAAAATTACTTTCGACACAACTAAAAACCACACTATCAACTAAAACAATCAAAACCTTCAATGCAAAGTGTGTTCACGAGTCGAGAAAATAATGAAACAGTGTTAAAACCGTGATTCCTTAACTTAACCTCAAAAACTTCACAATGCCCGAAGAAGACAATCCCGAGGAAAAAGCGAAACCCGATGAGCTTTCCGAGGAAGACAAGCAATTCCTGGACGAATATGTCAAGGAATTGGAGCAACGTTTGGCTTCGAAGGAAGAAATTCGAAATGCCAATGTCAACGCGGTTCGACCTCCCGATTCTTATTTCAGCAAACTCGACTCCAGCCTTAAACGCAACACGACTTTCGTTAAAAAGCTCAAGAATTTCAGCGCCGCGCAATTAGACACGCTTTTAAAAGATATGGCCACCCTAAATCTGACAAAATACGTGAGCGAAGCGGCCTCCGCCCTCGTCGATGCGAAGCTGAAAATGACAGACGTTTTGCCAGCCGTAAAAGCGTGCAGTTTCTTGCACCAAACGTACTCGGAATTCTCGACGCATTTTTTCGAAAACTGGCAGAAAATTTTATCCTTCAAGGTCAACGACAAAATCCCAAACCCCAGCAAGCTGCGCGTCGATCTTCGATTCTACGCGGAGCTTGTCACCGCTGGAATATTCACTCACAAGCAAGGCCTGCCTTTGCTGGGCTCGATTTTAACGGTGCTGATCAACATGGACAAAGAGGACCATAACAACACCAGCATTATCCTGAGCTTTTGTCGTCATTGCGGCGAGGATTACGCGGGTCTTATCCCAAAGAAAATACAGGACTTGTCGGAGAAACTCAACGTCGCCATTCCCAAAAGCAAGCTCCTCTCGCCGGACAAGAAGCAAAACGTCAGGACTTTGCTCAGGGATTACTACAATTCCTTGTGCAAGCACTTGCTGAAGGAACACAAAGAATTGCAAGCGTTCGAGAAACAAAACAGGAAGATCCTGCAGACCAGAGGCGAACTCAGCACGGAGCGAAAGGACAAGTTCGAATCCTTACAGGTAAACATGTTCTGTTGAGAAAAAAATTCACTTCCAAAGTACTAACTTGTCTTTTTTTTTAGGTATCTTACGAAAGGCTGCTTTCGAGCGTGCAAAGCTTCGCTGAGACGTTGAACGAGACCGTGCCGGAGCTTCCAGTGGATTTGGAGATAAAAACGGAAGCCGAGGAAGCGCTGAAAAAGGCTGGGGAAGGAGACGAGAACAGCACTATGGAAGACATGTGGGGCGACGACGAGACGAGGAGATTTTACGAGGTGCTGCCTGACCTCACGCCATTTATGCCCGGTTCATATTTAAAAGAAACCCCCAAACCGGAACCTACCGTCAGCGAAGAAACTTTGGACCAAGAAACTTTGGATCAGGACCTGACTTTCGACGAACTGGAAGAGATCGAGAAGGTCGACGAGCCGGAACCCGAAGTCGAGGAGCCTCAAGTGGCGAACATCAGCAATAAGATTCTGTTGGACGCGTTCTTATCCCATTTGCCGAACTGCGTCAACCGGGAAATGATAGATAACGCTGCCGGCGATTTCGTGCTGAATTTAAATACCAAGCATAACAAGAAAAAATTGGTCAAGGTCTTGTTCGGAGTTTCCAGGATAAGGCTCGATCTACTGCCGTTTTATTCGCGTCTGGCTGCTATTTTGCATACCGTTATGCCAGACGTCGCTAACGATCTGTGTCTCATGTTGAAACAAGATTTTAAATATCATGTACATAAGAAAGATCAGATTAACATCGAGTCGAAAATCAAAGTTGTCAGGTGAATTCATCTTCGGTTTTATTTTTCAATTATACAAACAAGTGTAATTAATGCAACTTTTTTTCGAAACAGGTACATCGGGGAATTGGTCAAGTTCCGGCTGTACACGAAAATCGACGCACTCTACTGTCTCAAAGTATTACTCCACGATTTCACGCACCACCACATCGAGATGGCGTGCAATTTGCTAGAAACCTGCGGTCGCTTCCTCTTTTGCTCCCCGGATTCCCACAGCAGAACCAAAGTGTACCTGGAACAAATGATGAGGAAAAAAGTCGTGACTGCTCTGGACTCGCGCTACGTCACCATCATTGAAAACGCTTACTATTTCGTGAATCCCCCGGAATCAACCGGCGGTCTCGTCAAGAAAGATCGACCTCCGATGCACGAGTTCGTCCGGAAGTTGCTGTACCAGGATCTTTCCAAGACTAACACGGACAAGGTTCTGAAGTGGATGCGAAAGTTGGACTGGGAAGACGACAGCATTTTAACTTACGCTATCAAATGTCTCACCGCTGCGTACAACGCGAAATATTTGAATATTCGGTGCGTCGAATAACTCTCGTTACTCGTGTGAAACATGTTTATAAATTGTTCTAATCATGGTGGTTTTTAGATGTTTAGCAAACTTGTTGGCGGGTCTCGTCGTGTACCACGAAGTCGTAGGACCGTACGTCGTCGACGGCGTCTTCGAGGACATTCGACTCTGCATGGAAATTAATTTACCAAAGTACAACCAACGCCGAATTGCCATGATTAAATACTTGGGGGAGCTGTACAATTATCGCATGGTCGAGAGTGGCGATATTTTCAGGACTCTCTACCTCCTCATCACTTTCGGCATCAGCATGGATCCCAATGTACCCAGTATTCTGGATCCTCCGGAACATTTGTTTCGCTTGCGACTGGTCTGCACATTGCTAGAAACTTGCGGCCAGTATTTCATCAGCGGATCCAGCAAGAAAAAGCTCGACTACTTCCTCGTGTTCTTCCAAAACTACTATTGGTTCAAATGCACGCTTCCCATTTGGACAACGGAAAATCCTTTCCCCATAAATGTCAAGTACATGTACAAGGACACGTTAACGATGCTGAGGCCGAAAATGCAACTTTTCGAGAGTTACAAAGAATCGCAGACTGCTATCGGTAAACAAGTTTTTTGTTCTTGAGATTGAGAACCAGATTACAATTTTCTTTGCCGTTTTTCAGAGGAGCTGAAGAACACGCTGTACCCAGATATCGGGAAGGAAGATCAGGCTGAAGGCGAGTTTGGAATGGGAGTGATTCAGGAAGTCGACGAAGAAAACGCCGTTGCTCCGGGCAATGGAAGCGGAGACGCGAAAGGAGTGCCGGATCTGCACTTTGAAGAGTCAGAGGATTACTCGGAAGCACAATCCGAGGAAGAATGGACGATGGACGGAGACAGGGATGAGAATCTTGGAACCCGGGAAAACACACAAGGCGATCAAAGCCTCTCCGAAGGCTGCAACGAGGGAGTTTTGATGGACACTTGCGAACTCGAAGCGGCGATTCCTTCGGGCCCTAAAAGAGTCAGCTGTCCAGAAGACGATGATTTTCTGTCGGCTCTGGACAAAATGGTTTCCGATAACATTCAAGACAGAATGCGGGACTCTGTAAAGCCGCAACAGGTCGATATTTCTGTGCCGTTGCACGTGAAAAGTACAAAAAAGACTTACGAGCAATTACAGGTAATGCTGTTTTTTAGATGTACATTAAATTGGAAGCATTTTACTGAGATTGTTATTTTTTTCAGGAAGGGCCGAGTGATAATAGCGTGGTCGATTTTGTCTTGATGGTGAGAAAAGGAAACAAACAACAGTACAAAAATCTTGCGGTTCCTACGTCGTCGGAGCTGGCCATGAATCTGAGGAACCGTGAGCAGGAGCAAAAAGAAGAAAAAGAGAGAGTTAAGAGGTTGACTCTGAACATCACGGAGCGTCAGGAAGAAGAGGATTATCAAGAGACGATAAACCAAGGAACAAGACCGGTCACCGTGAATTTGAATAGGGAAAGGAGACAGAAATATAACCATCCGAAAGGGGCGCCAGACGCGGATCTCATATTCGGTCCGAAGAAAATTCGGTGAAACAGTTCTTATGGTCGAACGAATAAATGCACAAATTATGACACGAATTCGTGTTCATGTAATCACTTTTTGTTGGCGGTTACGCGATGAACATTCAAAAATGTTTTTCTTTGTTTCTGAGATAATTACGATTGTACTTTTGGTTTTTTCCATCTTCGAAATTCGATGCTGAGTTTGGAATGTTTCTGAAAGTTATTTTTTTTCATTTACTGTTGATATTGTTTTGAATAAAAAAAGTTTGAAGTGGTTTCACTTGTTTCTATGTATAAATTGGAAAATCGATTCACCCCTACAAAGTAGTACACGTGTAATGGGGTCACACGCGATCGACTACTGTTATAACTGTTCATTGTATCACAAATGTTCGAAATAATTTTATTTAATGACAATAATGTATAGATGAGCTCGAGAAAAAATTCAAAAATATCACGTACGTGTTTAAAAAAAGTTTCCGCGGTTAAATTCAAATTTTGAAAATGAAGTAAAGGAAAACGTTTTTCAAAATCAAAATCGTCGTTTTGGGAGCGGAAAACCATCGTTTATAAAATTAAACAAAGTTTCTATATCTCGACTTTATACATCAATGCATTAAAAATAGTGCAAAATGAAACGTTTTTACTCAATCATGAATTCGCTTTTGAGTTTTGAACAATTAACTTTGTTAATTATTCAACGCGATCGAATCGTGTCGACAATGAAGAAAACTTCGACACGGAGCAGCAATTAAAAAAGGAAAAACCCACGTTTATTTCATGAAAGAATAAAACGTACAGTTCTAAATTGTTAATTAATGCGCAAAGCCACGCAATCGTAAACATTACTCTTTTGCAGCGTGTCTCCGTAAGCGAGGGCACCGCAAATCCCCACTTTCTACCGAGCAACTTCGATGGAGCGTGTGTGATTTACACACACAATCATAATCGTCTCATCGGATTGGCGCGCTTCGGGATACGGGATATATAGCATGATGACTTAAGCGAGACGCTGGGTTTTCAGTTTCAGTTTCTCTTCGAGCGCGTATCGTGCACTACCGGCACCTTTGCTTTTTTATTACCATTAAAAACAATCCCGAAGTCCGGTCTACCGGTGCGAAAACATCGACGATCATCCGTGACTCATGCGTGTGCGCGTATGTGAGAATCAAACTTTCCCGTGTGGCGTAAGGGAAAGTTTTTGCACCTGTTGATCGAAAAGTAAATAGTGATTGTCCCGCGAAGTTTACGCAGAGGAAAAGGACAGGGTCAGAGTCTACGTAAGTGTCAATTGCATCACAATTTGCAGCGATAATTGAGGGTTCGGATGCAATAATTGGATACCAACATGTAAAGCCATAAAGGAAACGAAAATGTGAAAAAAGTGATAAATAAAAAATACGGTGTTGTCGGGATCGTAAATATCTATATTTTGTTCATTCTCCGTTTTTCGCTCCCGTTTATATTTTCCGAGATAAAAATTAAAAACCAACTTTTTTTTTCTCGAAAATCAACGTTTTTCGAAATAATTCAGCACATTGGTGATGAAATGCTTTGAAATTTTTTTTCCAAATAGGTGAGGCCGTTGCGATGCCAACAAGTTACTGCGAATCCTTGAAAATATCTGTTAAATAAGTAATTTTTAATCGCGTTCGCGCGCGCGTCGCGTTTGTTCGAATGTCCCGCGCTTTTTTACGAAACTCTCGGCAGTTTTTGCAATTTCCACTACCTCGATCTAGTATTTGACATAAAACTTCTTACAACCCTAAGAAACAACTTTGCCGTTGGAAGATTATTAGCTAAAACTTCCTTCGACTACTTTTTTGATTGAATTGGCATTGCTACGGTATTACCTGTTCGCAAATGAAATTTCATAAATAATTCTCCGAGTTACCGCGATTTAAAGTTTGAAAAACATCGATTTTAATTTTCAGCTCTAAAAATAAGAACACAAACGAACAATTGTAGAGCAAAATATGGATATTTACGTTCTCTGTAACGCTGTACTTGTTTTTTATCACTTTTACGTTTCAATTTATCCCAAAATTCGACTCCTCGGACAACACTTTGTCCCTTCTTCAAGCGCTCCTCCCCCCCTTGTTGCACATTGTTGTGACTAGACGGGGCTAGACCGTGTCGGTGTACGCACGCTCGCGTACGTGTGTGCGTGACTAATGCGGCCCGTTCGATATAAAGAGCTGTAATAACAGCGTTCTTAAACACGATTTACGGAAATGTTTTTCTGTAACGCGTGAACTTGAAAACGCCGATGAATAATGCGCAGCGGGAAAAAAAACTCATTCCGTTCTATTCCGCTTCGAAAAGAATTCGAAAGCCACAGTTATTCCGAAAATGGAGATAAATTGTTCAAATTTCCTTGGATTTTTCAAATTTTTTAAGTTTTTGCGAGAATTTTGCGAGTTTCTTTGAAAATTGTGATTGTGCCCTGGTGTTTAAGTTTGTTTACTTTTTATCGATAACCAAACGGCATCGTAAGCACGCGGCTTCGTAACAGTGAGCAAACCGGGCGACCTCGACTCGCGTAACTTTCGTTTCATGCTCTAAACAAGCCCTTTCTCCGCTCCTTTGCCATCCTAATGTTTTTCTCTTTCCATTCACGGCAACGACTTCCTTCTAACGTGCTCTCGCGAGATTAGACGAGTGCTTGGATTCCTTAGGCTTGGTACATTGGTTTACAATGCACGTCAAAGAATACGGCGTTGGAAAATCGAGAAACGATCGTTTTGTTCCCTCGTTACTGCGCCTCAACATCGAGCAACAAAGAACATCGATTTTTCTCGCGTCTTTGATGAGAAAAATGCGTTTTAAACGTTGCAAAATAAAATAAAACCAGTTGCAATAAATTAATAAAACCGGACTAAAAAACAAATTCCTTATATGGATTTATACTTAGAAATATAATATTCATTAAAACATGCAATATTTGCGATTCATTGAACAATTATTTATTTAAACGTTGCCCCTCGAAAGACGTTTTTTATGAGTCACGTTTCTGTTTTTCGAGCGATCTTTTTTCATTTTCGGTTCGAAATTCTGAAAGAAATGTATCACGATTTCCGTTACAAAAAGCGTTGTAATGATAATGTACGAAATTCACGACGGCGCAAAAAAAGCTGTCGAGACCATCTCATTTTCCAAGCGATGTTGCGCAATATGATACACATTCGAGATTTATCGTCGCGGTTCGGAATTCGAGCCGCGTGCTGCAAACATTTTTTCCTCTATAGTTTCTGCATGTACACGCGAGCAAATCGCCATTGTCTGATTGCCAAGGACACGAAGACTTTTTCAACAAAGAATATTTGATTGAAAAGTGTGTTTGTTATACATAATCATGTTTTGATTGAGCAGGAAAGGCTTGGCGTAACACGAGGAGTAATTAAAGCGGTAATTGCGTTGTTGATCCTCAACATAAAATCATGAAATTCTCGTCCGCCGAGTAGAAACACGTTTTTACCATTAATTATGGATGCTAATGAGAAACGTGATTGGCATTGACGTTTTTCAGTGTTTTCGATAGCGCGACATTACTCATGTTTTTGATAGCGATCGAAAATGCGCGGCGATCGCTTCAGTTTTATAACGCGAATTTCATTCGCGTCCAACCAGCACGTGAAATCAGCGTGGGATTTTTCGAAAATCACACCTAGAAGCGTTTTCTAATCGGGAAAAAATGCCGAGATCGAGAATTCACGAGAAACGTCACCTCATTTACGTACGCAATACAAGACGTGATTCATAGTCGTAAAAATGCAAGTTTATTCATTCCAAAGACTTTGCAGTGGTATTTTTAGACGCTGAAACCGTACTTCAGTTTTCAAGGCACCAGAAAGCCGTTTTTCCCTTGTAATACGAGAGCAAAATGCAAATTTCGTGTCCCATTTATGTTTCTCGTAAGCTCCGGCCTCTCGATTCGTCACTTTTTTCATAATGGAATGTCCAGTCTAAATATTTCAAGTTTCACTGTCCGAAATTTCTTATTTGGACTTCGAGGGGACCGAGTTTCGAAAACGCAGTTTCATTTTTCACGTGACCGCGAATTGTTAATTTCTAGCCGCAGTCACGTCAACACGAGTGTCTCAATTTCAAAACGAGCGCGGCTCTTTTGAGCGATATTGATCACGAATTGGCCGAGGAATACAAAATAGGCAAGTGACGTAATCGCGATGCGTTATTCCATTTCATGACTTCAGTTATATGGTATGAGTCTTCCTTCGAAGACGCGAATGATTTGATTCATCGATGATTATCTCCATCGCGATGATGAATGCTCGAGCAAAGAAGAAAACACAACTTTCCACCGTAAAACAAAAGCGAACTAGCGCGATGAAGAACACGAGCGTCAATTATTGAATAAGTAAGGATGACAATTAAGCTTGCATCAGAAACGCTCCCAAACGAGACGTTTTGAGGACGCTTGCAAAAGGCCTGGAAATTTCTATGCCGCTCGCGACGTTAACATGTGAACTATGGCAACACCTGCTTGAACACGCGGCGAAATTTCCATTCCTTTCTTCGTCCCGGGTCCTTTGTAAGCGCCCACAAGTTTCCTGGCTTTTGTCGACCCGAGCACTGCATATTAAAACCAGCAAGACGCTGCAAAAAACACGCAGTTGATTCGAATTTGATTAAACTAAATAATCCGTAATCAAATTACTTATAATATTCCGAATCTTTACGAATCTTTTCCGAAAAATGTAGTAAATTGTGCGAATCTGTCTTTTTCAAGATTACGAGTGAAGGAAAATGGGGGGATACGGCACAGAAATAAGTGGCTGTGGCCGGTTCATGAAGTACTCCCTCTTCATCGCCAATTTCGTTATATTCGTAAGTATCTGGTTCAAGGGCGCTGAATGCGCGGAGAAAGAAAGAAAAGTTAAAGACCTTGAAGCCCTATCGGCCTTTTGGAGTAGCATCGCCGTTGCGAAACAGCCGACGCTGATTCATCACTATTCAAATCATAATCGTTCTGTTAATCCGTTGCGCGATCTTCCTTGGATTTTTCTTTCCTTCGTTTCGTGGCTTACGAAATTTCCCATTAAAATCCTATTTGTTGATGATTTATTGTGTTTTATAGTTGGGCGGTGTGATTATTGCGGGCCTGGCGATATGGGCTTTGGCGGGCAAAGTACAACAGATCGAGGTGCTCGTGAATAATCACTCGTTGACTGGGAACGTGTACGTCTTGCTGATTGGCGGAATTATCGTCGCTGTGATCTCGTTTTTCGGGTGTGTCGGCGCATCTCGCGAGATCAAATGCATGCTTCTTACTGTGAGTACCCGCGACATTCGAATGTTCGCGATAAGCAAGGTTGGGTAGTAACTTAACTTGGTTACTTTTTTCGGCTGTTAACTTGTAACTTAACTAAGTTAAAAAAAACTGTAACTTTTAACTTTTGTATCGAGAAAAGTTAAGTTACTTTTCGATATTGAAATTGCTAAAAAAACACATGCGAATCTACGTTTTAAGAGCAAATTGTGTGAACCGAAGAAAAAAACTTTATCGGTATCTGCAAACTGAATGATCGGAATTATGAAGCAGCTTTGCTTTTAAAATTTAACAAATTTTTATGATTTTGTGAAGTATGTGACATGAATAAATGGTTTTATTTCAAATTACACATATTGAAATCTCAATTTTTTTTGAGTAAAAAAAGGAAAAGTAACTTGAAAGTAACTTAACTTGTAACTAAGGAAAAAGTTGATAACTTTGAACTTAACTTAGTGACTTTTTCGAGCCGTTAACTTTTAACTTAACTTAGTTACTTTTTCTCCGAATAACTACCAACTTAACTTAGTTACTTTTTAAAAGTAACTTACCCAACCTTGCTAATAAATAAGTTCAAAGGATAACCGAACTTCCCCGCCATTTTTTCAATGCAAATAGTATTGATTTGCTCCGTTTACTTTTAGCGGTTTTTATTTTATGATTGCAATGTATGCAGAACAAGTGTCCTTCGTTTGCTGATCTAATCAGATTTGGAAATGGCACATATCATCTTTTGGCATAAAAGTAAGGACATAAACACTGTAGATTATAGTGAAAATTCATAGTCCTGTTATCGGAGAATTCCGAAGCTAATTAAATGAATAAATGCATAAACAAACAAGTAAATAAATAGACGGATAAAATCCAATTACTCAGGCGTCCTGAATTAAATTTCCAGAACCTCAATTTAAGTTACAACAATTCAAACTGCAACTTCTAAAAGTTATCAAACTACACCATTACAATCGCGCCAAAAGTAAAAAGTCGTCGTTTTCTCCGGAGCGCTTGTATTTCAATGCAAAAATGAGGAATGCAAATGATCGGAGCCCCTGGAAAAGTGTTGCTGGTCATTTAGGCGACACTCGGGAAACGGTTCTTTCGCCTTTAGGTCGCTCCTGAAGAATCTCCGATCGACGGGTAATTCGTAGTGCAGACAACATCCACCAGGGCGGCGATCGTGCGCCTTAGGCATGCTGGAAAGTATGTATATAGGTAGATAGCACGTACATACATCCGGTTCTATCGCCGTCCTATCTTCTGGCTTATCCTGCACCCTCCTAAGCCCGGCCTATCCGATTGTGACTGACTGGACTGGTTGAGTATCGACCCCTCGATGCCTCGAGGCCTTGTTTCTTTACTTTTCAAAGAGAATTCCTTCAATTGCTCGCTTAAAAGTCGCCGCTTTCAGAACGCAGCATTTATTTCGGGAACAAAAAAAGCCCTCTGCATATGCTCGTCCCGATTATATTCGCTTCGTCTGGGAAGTGAATTCTCTCGGGGAAATGTGCTTTGCGGAATCGAGCCTTTCCATCGGCGAACGATAATTTTTCATCGATCGCTGTTTCTTTTTTTTCTTTCTCATCTAATTATTTTTTTCCGTTTCAACCGTTACTTTTATCGCGCTCTATTGATTCGCGTATGAAAATTCTCCGCTCTGTTAAACCCGCGTCGAATAATCGTAAATAAGAATTTTATTCGACGTTTTACGGAGTGCGAAACATGGGGGGTTGGGAGGGGGGGGGGGGGGTAAATGTTTTTCGCCGTAACGAGAAATTCCGCGGGACGGACAAATCGCCCGGCGCGTCTGTCCGGAAAGGACGATACTACTGAAACGCGCAGTAGAAATGCGCGACTTTTGTCAGGCGCCGCTTCTTCGGTTGTGATTTTTTGAAACTTCTTTCCTCTTTTTGGAATGGAATTTACGGGGCCGTGAATAAGAAATAAAACGAGTTCAGTCTGGGAGATTTTCCAGAATAAAAAGAATTTATGATTTTTTTTTATCCATGAAACGTTGTGGGAAATGCCGAAAAACTATAAAAAACTAGTAGAAAAAATTATCGAAAAATTATAGAACAATTACAAAAAAGTACAAAATTATATTCCGCTGAAAATATTTGAAAAGTCCATTCAGAGTTTGGAAAATTGAAGCAGGGAATCGGAAACTATAAAGAAGTTTCTGGAAGTGCAATACATAAAAATTTTTTTGCATTTTATTGCCATTAAACGAAGCCTGAATTTGCAGTATTCGCGGTCAAAGAAAAATCGTATCGCGAGCTGGAAAATCTGGAAACGTCGAGAAATCCTGTTCAAAATCCCAGATTTTGCTTTTCGTGAATTAAACATGCCAAGATTCGAGTGAAGTACGACGAGCCAATCCCGCCTGACCTCTGGATAACAATCTTATCGATTGGCTTAGCGCGACTGTAACGCCTGTTGTATATTCTAATGATAAATGACAGCTGTCAACCTCCGTTCACCTCATATTTATACCGCAATAATTCCCGGCAACCAATCGATGTTTACGTCACATTTTTAATCAAAAAATGAACCGCCCTTCAACGCCGGATTATTTTTCAACACCGTAAAAATTGTATTCCATAAAAACCGGGGAATTATTGGAGTATCGCCGGTATCGAAACACCGGCGTTCTCGCGTCAATTTCTGAATGAAATTTAACGCCAGCGCTTTGAGGAGTTGAGAATCCCATTTAAAGGAACATAATCGACGAGCGGGGGATGAAAGTAAGCCGAGAAAAACAGGGCGGAAGGAAAGAGCGCGGTATGACAACGTCTTGAGATGGATAGAGCGGAAGGAAAAAGCGAAGGAAAATTGAAAGAAGATGGTGGAAGGAAGGATAAAAGTGAAACAAAGATGTTCTCGGGGTGATGGATAGGATGCAGCGGGAGGAAACGTAAGTGAGTCGCGGAGTGGGGCGGAAACGGTATTGACGGGGGCGGAAAAGCATGTTTGGACAAAATTGAGGCAATGTAAAAAAGTTTAGGTTTTTTTAGAAACAACAAATAAATACTCAAGCTCTAAAATACCACGAGTTTGAGATTGCCTATCGAATTAATGATTGAAAACCGGTCTCAACAGTGGCACCATAAGTTCTCATGGGACGAACGCGGTCTCGTCAACTTTGAATAAAAAATGCACAGTTTTGGATCAGTTTTTACATGATTATTTTGCACTCATTGTTTCTACTTTTCAGTTACAAACTTGATAGTTCAAACAACCTTAAGGGGGATTTGTAAACTTCTTTTTCATGATTGAGTTTCAAAAAGGTCATTTTATTTTTACCCAACTGTGATTGATGAAATAAAATCGTGAATCGTAAATTTTGTCATTTCGAAATTCGGTCAGTAAAAAGGAGTTTACGAATCCTTCTTGAAAGTAGCTGTTTCCAAAACACTCTGTGTACAAGAAGTCACTCATCCCGTAGTAATTATTCTTACAAAATTGCATTACGATTCCATTTGTATCGCGTCATGAAGATTAATGACGATGCCCCAGCGTCAGAAGTTTCATACTTCATTTATCTCCTGACTCGACTCGTTTCAAAGTCCTCTTCGCTCCGTCGGATTTACGAAATGAAAAATAATTAACCGACAATTCGCGATTGTCCGTCGAATCGAGGGGGATGTTCGGGGCTAATTTTTTCCAAAAACATTGCCACGCCTCGACAAATGACGAGAAAAGATAAGCGAGAAAGATTTGGAAGATGAGTCGTGGAATCGCGGGAAGAAATTTCCAAGTTGGTTCGAGGCGGTGGATTAGTAAGACACAACGAAGCTTTGCCAACGTTCTATTTAAACCCGAAGGGGAGACTGTAGTTGGCTCGTTGGTAATTTACGAGCTTAAACCAAAAAAAGTTGGACACCTCGGGGATGGCTCCACACTTTGACACGCGACCCAGTTTTATCGAGTTACGTAATTGATCGTCACGTGCTCCCCCAGCTGGAAGCTCGCTCTTTTTACAATTACACTTCGCCACTTGTTTTTCTTTGGTATAATTGAGGCGCGTTTTTGAACCCACGCAACTACCGGTCAAATAAAGGGGATGGAAAAAAGGCGAGTGGTAATAACATCGCGCGCTAACTAATGGGACATTCTAGACGTGGCTGGAATCGATTTTTGGAAGACTCGGTCCAGGCCAGTCTTTCTGCTAACGACGTTACTTCGGCGTCTTGCTGGTTTCGCTGACAACGACGATTCCCCTGTAAATGCCGTAGGCAATCCTCGCGAACCCGGAACGAGCCTGACTCGCCAGCTTTTCGGGGAAGTACATCTGCGAGGATCTCGATACCGCACGAGATCTCAAGTGGTCACTCGTCGTTTGTTTCATTTTTTGCACCGCGCGAACCGAATTCTCAGGCACTTCACGTACACGCGAATTTATCAATATGGCTGGGACCAACGTGGAGATATTTCTCGCGATGCGCAAATCATATTTATGAGATTGTTGAAATCAGGGCTGGGAATATTTTTGTTTCGAGGAAATTCGAGAAATTTTTACCTCAAAGTAAGTGCTAGGACTTGGAACTTTTAATTGTTTGAAGCGAAGTAAAAACAAATGAATTTGGGAAGGTTGAATAAATTTCGTTTGATAACTTTGGGAAATAATTAATTTTTAAGTTGCCATGTTTAGGATGAAAAGTATCGACAGTTCATTTGAAATTATAACGTTTTTCTTCTTATGAATTGGATTTAAAAAATTAGAACAATCGTGTGTTCAGTTGCACTGAGAAAAGTTTTCTGTAATATCAACTACACTTTTTGATCTGTCAAATGAAGTTTTGGTTGTCAAATAAATACTTACTTTAACGGAACAATTCTTGAGTGAATATTTTTAGTTGATCTGACTGCAGCACATTTTTCTCGGTGTGTTAAATAATAGAACTTGAAAGTTGTTAAAAACAAGTATTCAGAGAAAATTGAAGTAGAGGATTTCAGAGTATCCTGTCAAAATTCGAGCACAATTGAGAGAAACTTAATTTCAGAGTTGCGTGTTTTCGCGGTCGAAAGGAACTACGTTTTTAGCGATCGTATCTAAAACAAATGGAAACTTGTTACAAAACTAACACTGTTCATCGAAGGACTCATATCTTGTAGAAAAAATCACGGGGATTCATGGTTCGGATTCCGAAGAATTAGAAAAATACAAAGATTGACGCGGCAAAAGTAATGTAACTTTTATAGAGTAGATTTTGACTCTTTCTGAAAGGGTGAAAATTCACTCTAAATAGAGTCATTTAATTCGTATCATAATTGGAGTCAAATTTCCCCACAAAAGAAAATTTTTCCCGTAGCGCATCGAAAAGTAGTGGGGGAATGATGGAATGTTTATAAAGTCGATTTCTATAAAAACTGTTCAAACTTGGAAATATGATGGATGAAATATCGAACGATATTGTCTTATTAATTTGCGAGATAATTTACTATTTTTAACATGGAACGTACGTGAAATGCACATGAAATTACATCGCAAAAGCTCTTAGAAATTTAATAAAAAACTAAACAAGTATTGAAATTGCAAGAAATTGAAAAGATTGTCTTCTTAGTTTTCGAAAGTTTATTTTATTTACCGAGGAGTGCAAAACTTGCCGTGGCAGCTTCAGCAAGTTAATCAATCTTCGATTTCAATACGTCCGGGAAATCGCTTTGTTTGTTGAAGTTGATCAATAATTAACGTCAAAACAGTATCGAAGGGATTGCACAATCCACTGAATCACCAATCGACAAATTGTCACACATGACGAATCGCGCGTAAATGATTACATATTCATAGTTACGCGCGAAGCGCCAAAATTCGCACCAAGCAAATGCGTTTCATGTCAGTGATGGATTCCACTCTGTAACTGCAATTGATACGATTCGAACATGAGCATTTTCGCATTTTTCAACACATCAAATCTTTTATAGCGTAAGTAGTCCAAACTGTTTGCTTTTGAAATGGATTTCCACTCTTACTAAAAGAGGGGAACGATTCATTCTAAACCTAGAGTGCAATTCGATGCGCGCGCATCTAAATTTACTCTAAATAGAGTCATTTAATTACTATCATTCTTGGATTTAAATTTTACTCCAAAAGATTAGCGTAAACTGCCGATTAAACGAATGTAATAGAGTAAAATTCATTACCCAGTTTTACGAACATTCAAGCACGCATTCTGAAACAAATTGAGCATTCCTTTTTTAACGCCCCATTTACATTTTCATCTTATTCACGCGAATATCTTTGAACGCGTTACGCGGCACACTTTCGCGGTGCTATTTCAGCCGCGCCATATAATGGGCCGTAAAGAATAACGCGAATAAAAATTAATTATACAATCCAATTAAATTAAGTGCATCTTTGCCGCCGCGAAAAGCGGAAATGTGTAATGCACGGAAGAAAAATGTACACGCGTGATGGCAAATAACGGCCGACATCTGTGATCGCCGCGCCCGGGAAAAAAGCTCCCGCAGCGAAGTTCATTTTAATAAAGCCCCGCGTCTTCGAAGTAAATTATGCGCTTCGATAATTGTTTGGAAAAAATGTTCGGGATCGTGTGATGATGAATTTTCGTGCGAGCCTTGCCCGAGTGACTAAAATAACCCGACGTTTTTTTTTCGCCGTCGACGGAACCGAACGGGGCATATAAATTATGAAGCTGCGGCGTATAATAGCATCATGTTTTTGTGTCGAAGCTACATGATATACATAAATTTAGCGCGGTGCGCGCGGTCACGCGTGCGCATTGTTATGTTACACACATAATCTTTAAATCCACCTCTATACACTTGGGAATCTGGCCATTAATCAGATTCTCGATAGGGATGAAGCAGGGCGCCAGAGTGATTTTTACCGGCTGGTTTTTGCTCACTGATGGGGCGGATGGGTCACCCCGCTATTTCACGAGGTCACCGAAAAGTGGCAACGTTCGAAAGCGCGTAACGAATGACCCCGGAGATAACACGGAAAATAACTTTCGGCGTTTTGATTGTTTCGCTGCTTTATTTAAATATTTTTCAGTAGGAATTCATGACTTCCGTTATTCAATTGCATTTCTTTTTTCGCAGCGAACTCTTGCAAACTTCGACTCGATAATCGGCACGATCATTTTAATCGCGTCATTACTCAGTACTTTCCTCCATCATTTTCCGAGCTTAAATATAATCATTTCGCTATTCTCCACGGATTAATTCAGATCCGCGATGTAACGAATCACCTCGATCAAACTTCTCGCAAATAATCGTTCCCCTTTTCGCTTCGCGGCGATTTCTCCGAAGAAAAAAATGTACGGAATTTAATTACTCTTCTGACTTTGCCTGACGTTTACGGCTTCGGGCGGGCCAGAAATGCGGAGACGAGACGTTATTTCTCGAATCCCCGGGCCTTCATGCCACATAAACGTCCTCGTCGCTTCTCTCGCACGATCGCGTGCATTCAAATTCCACGACAGTCATTCGTCGCGGCATTTCCAAGGAAGACGCCGAGACGAATCCAGTGGTAGTCGTCTTTAAAGCAAAACTCGAACGGGAAAAAGTGTGCCAAGCGGCGAAAACAAGAGTATAAGGGCTCTCAAAATTAATCACCCTCGAGCATCCTCCGAAAGATAATTCATACCTTTCCTTGGCCGAACGCGGAACACATTTCCAAGCAAGCATAATAAATTAACTTATCCTCGCGCGCGGTCCCTCCAGATGTAGATCACGCGTGAGAAGCAAAGGACTATTCGTGCATGTGTAGACAGTTCGGGATGGGGTGGATGAAGGTGTGAAGGGGGGGGGATGGGCGAGGGTTGATGCCGTGCAACGCCATGCCAGGCCCTGAAGGAGAGAGAACGTTATCGGCGCTTTACGGTGCAAGGAGGAAAGAAAGAAGGGCAGGGGCGAAAGGGGAAGAAGCCGAAAGTCAGGGGCGGTGAGGGCTGCGAGCGGATTGGTCGGCGCAGGGGGTGGTTGGCGAGGTGGAGGGATATGAAGGGGTTCCGGAGCAGGGATCGGGGTTCGGTACTCGAGGGCTAGCTCACTCTGCGGCTCCCGCCGCTCGGGAGCAGACACGCGGGGCCAAATATTCACTTATTTCCAACTATTTTGTTATCCAAAAACAACAAACACTTGTAAATAACAACTACCCTAAGACACTCATTCTCTCTCACGCTCTCTCTCTCTCACTCTCTCTCGTTTATCGATATACTCTACTTTCCGATTACTGCTGCCACTGAACTGGAGTACGGGAGGTCGAGGAAAGAAGGACGAGAAAAAGGGGCGAAAAAGGATATAAAAAAGGGGGTGATTTTTGGTCGAGGCATCGGGAGCCCGGGGGAAGTGGTAAATGGAAAAAGGGGGGTATCTCGCTATCTCTCTTGTAATAATCGTGTGTCCCTTACATTATTTTGTCCCCCCGAGTGGGACGGGTTCAGTGTTGTAACTTAGGATATAAGAAGAACCAAAGTTCCGGAAACGCACAAACAGGAAGCCGGGGGAGGATACCGGAAGGATCAGACGTAGCCAGGAAATACGGAACCACAATTTTTTATATTGCCAAAGTGTCGGGACACGTGGCTCCACGTGGACTCCTCGCGACGGGTCCGAGAGAGTGAGACCGTCCCTGTAATCGTTTTTAAGTGCGGGACGACTGTGCGTAGTTTTATTCAAACGATCGTGCCTCGTAGAGAAAAAAAAGGAACAAGGGGAAGGAGAGACGAGAGCGAGATTTCTTCACATGTCAATTCGGACCGTCCTGATTTTAAGATAGGATTTATCGCCGGCAGAACCACGATGGCGGGCTACAATCACGCGAATTCGCAACGCGTCGTATACCACGCGACCTACCCGACGCCGCTCGCACCAAGTGAGTCCAGCTCACGCTATTTTGATATATACCCAGCTCCTCGGCATGACGTCAGCCGGATCGCGGCTGATCTATGACGTCAGCCTGATCGTTTGTCCAGGGTTGAAAGAAGGGCTGGAATTTAGACTGGGCTTGTTTTACATTTTGTCTTGAATTAAGGTTGAATTGAGGAACTGGAGGCATGATTTCAGGTAAACGTTGTTGAGTTTGGAAGTAATTACTTTTTTGGATTTATTAGGACGTGGAATGTCATTCAGATATTTTAGAAACGAATGAAGAAGCTCAGTTTTCTTGGGATGTTCGATTTTGTAACAGACTTTTCATGCTCTTTGTCGCAATTTTATGGGTGAATTTATTTCACAAGTGCGACGAGGACAGCACGAACTTTATCATTAATTACGCCGATTTTGATCGACTTACGAGATGATGATGTTCGATGTTTTAAGGATGTATAATTTTTTTTAGCTTTTGTAGTAAAATGGAAATTACCAATGTTAGGGACTATCATGGCTTTATTTTGATTGTTAAAGTGCAAAAGAACAGAACGGACTTTTACACTCATTATCATTAATTACTCGATCGACTTTGATCAAATTTCAGCTCCATGAATTTATATTTTTTTCAAAAAACTTATGAAGCTATATAAATAACTTGTTTAATTAAAATAAAGACGTTGCATATTTTCAGTTTGACTAATAATTTGTGTAGTTTTAATAAATGTTATCACTTATCATGAAGCAAAAAAATTGTTTCAATCTGGAATTACGAAATAAATTACGACTGAAATCAAGTTTTAAAATAGATCTATTTTCAGTGTCAAAATGGCTTTGTTTTAAAACTTGCATGCTAAGGGTAATTTACGTTACACTGAATTTATGCTTCGAAACATTTTGCATGGTTTTGTAGCGCCGAAACTTCGGCCTGTTGCTGTAAATTTGTTTTCGTTTTGTTTGATCGATGAGCGCGGGGTGCGCCCGCTCTTGACTTTGAGAATTGATTTTTTCGGAAGAATTCGCGCAACTTTATCTCGATTTATTCGTAGAAAATCCCGCATTAAGTTGTCAGCTCATGAGACTTTGTTGACTTTAAACGTATCACTGTAATTTGAAATGTATATCAAGTTTCACGCGTGACATTATCAATCTGATAATCGTTTACACGAAACACCCTGCGAAAGAGTAATACTTCAACGTCACGTCAAAATTGTCATTACTTACAATACAATAATTTGTTACCTTCAAGATGAAATTTCGCGATTGCAAGAATGACAAATCGCAGCTCCGGCGATTACTTTTCATTAGAACTTTCGCGGAAGTGAAAAGTTAATAATCGTTTCAACGCGAGAGTCAGCCGTCGAATTTTCATTTTCGTTTTGTTTCCGTACGCAAAAGAAAATTTCGCATACTAACGTTTGCGCGCAATTTAACCTGGCCCTCGTTGGAATCCAAACGCGGCGAAGTTGACCCACTTCGTTCGGCTGGCGATTGTTAAAATTTATCCGATTGCGAGCGGGCAGATACAGCCCGGTAATACATTTCGTCAAACAGGGTCAACGTGATTTTAGCAGGTTATTCCGGTAGTTTTTTTTTCCTCCAAACTTTATCGCGCGTCACTTTAAATTCCGCTTTCGGCTCTCGACTCGAATCGTCGTGGGCTCTTTGATCCACGAAACTGCTCTGTCTGTTTTGCATTTATTTCGAATAAAATTCTTCATACGCAGTTGCATCGATAGAACGTAATTTAGATCGCGTTTTGATGCCAATGTTGCGACTCGCATTAAAAGTTGATCGGTTATTTTAATTTTTAAATAAATAAAGTGGATCGAGGAATGCACGAATTATTGCATTTTTGTTAACATCTAAAACGATAAGAAAGTGCGCCAACTTTTTCCGCGTTATCGACAAATAAAATAGAATTAAAATTCTAATTTGTTGGGCTCTTTGCCAAATAAGAAAAATGCGCCGTTCAGTTATCGCGGTTGACGGTTTTAAACAGTACAAGAATGCGTTACAAATCATCATCCGAAAATAGTACACTTTTTTCCCCGCGGAATTATTCCAGCAACTCCGCGGCGAAACTTTTCGTTTTGCACCGCTTGCAAAAACGTAAATACGCTTCTTTCGAAGCTTTTCCATTTTCGTCGCGGCAAAAGTGGGAAATTTGAATTCCCCGGACGAAACGTTTCGCTCCGCATCTTTTTACGAGCTTTTTCGTGATTTTCAATTCGGCGATTTTGGACTTTTCGCAGATGGCGATCCGATTAAGTTGCCGGAAAATTTGGAGACTTTACCACGGGCGGAACACTTTCCAACGCAGAGGCACCGTTGGAATACCAACGAGGTGAGTGATTAACGCATTTCTTTTGAAATTGCGATGCTATTGGAAAATTACCCGATCGTTTCGACGCAGGAAATGGCGCGGAATGCGTCTTCCGGTGCTTTAGAAATTCAGCGGAACTGATATTCGATAGTGCAAATGATATTTAAATTGCATTTGAAGTCTTTACGACCTTGCAAAATAGCTCGTTAAACGTATTGAGATGAATCGCGTGAAATGGTTATCACGTGAAACGATATCGCGAGAGTGGATTTCCAGGGAAATTAATTAAATTATGAAATTATTTCTTTGGAGCATTACCAAGTACTTTGCACTTGATATAAACCTCTGCGGTGGTCTGAATTTAATATTCGCGGGGGTTAAAGCGGTGGGGTCAATATGGTCCCGGGATCGACTATTCCATCGATATCGTTCTCGATAAAGCGCGAAAAGCCGGAAAATAACTTGGGAATTTATACATGCGTTGAGAGCAGCGATGCGATCGATACAATTTTCTCCCTGGGTCGGAGGAAAATTCGGAGAAGAAAACCCGTCGAAGACGAGATTGAAGAGTGCATTTTTTTCAATTCACGAACTTGTCGTTCATATAAATGGCCGGGGTTATAAAAACCCGTGGAATTAGCGAGAGTGGGTTTTTGCTGTGTTTGGATGAATGCGGATTTAGATGATGAATTTGACGGGGATCACATGGCAAAAACCGTTTCTCTCCGAGCTGGAAAAGCCTTCATTTTTATTTTTCGTTTTTCATCTAAACAATGAAGAGGACTTTTTAAGGTCATGTGGTCCTTCAGACTCCAAACAAGCAAGTCCAAATGAACTCAGTAACAACGAAAGCTCGGATCAGGGCGCTAAAACCCCGGCAATGATCGCGCGGACGCGAACCGCACGGATTCGAAATAATCCACGAAGAGCATTCTTGATCGTATCAACGGAACTGTTTCCCCAGCGCAAACACGTTCGAGCCCGGCCTGCAATCAGCTCCGCTGAAAGCTCGCTCAACGAACCTCCGCCACTTTCCCCTATTCCCCACGCGGAGCGTGCAAGAACGGACGGGCGCCTCGTAATTAGCCGTTACGAAAAATCGATCAGAACAAAAGCGTTTCTAGGATAACCCATTATCGCTGTATTTCACATTCAGCCGGCGAAAGTGGCCTTTAATTAAAGATCCGGCTCCTTTTCTCTATCTTTCCAGGGACGCTGGCGCCGGAGCACGTGGCGCCCCGAGCCCTTTTTTTCGCTCCCAATACAATTCCGACATTCAGAGCGAAGCGGAATTCGTTGGTGGTTGCAATTTCGCTTTTTTACGCGCATCGTCCACGGCTCTTTAACCGGCGGTCCTTTATTATGATACGGCCTGCGAAATATATTTACGGAGTGTTTCGGCGGTGCGGGAGCAGCCAGATAGCATCGCGTTGGTGGTTCGTAGTCTCTGGCTGGCCCGTTCCTCGCGGTGGTTTTGCCGAGCAACGTACGTGTGCGAGTCTACCACACGTACGGCCTGCACTTCGGTACCGAGGTGTACCCATACAGGCGAGGCCGCGTACCGATGTAGTCCACTGCTACTCTGACCCCGCTCGGCCCCCGATCAATAGCCGGAGCCACCGAGCTCGGCCGAGTTGAGTTCCAGAGTCGACCTGTGAGTTCTGCTTCTCCCGATTTTCGAGTTTACCTGCTGACTTCCTGGACGGGGCGCCTGGGAAAAAACGGCCTCTCCGTTCCCCGGGTGAACTTTCTTGCGGGCTGGAAGAGCGCGTATGGTTCATGCTTCGCTATTGTTTTACTCGGGGTTGACTTTTTTGGGCGCGAACTTGGGGAAACTAAGTGACTCTCGAAAAAAGGCAAATGAATTATTGAATAAGTTGGAAGTGAATGGATGGGGCGAAATTCGAGAAAAATTGATTCGGGGTTAATTAAATGTCTTTCGTAATTTGATTCTACGTCGGGGGAAATTCGATTTGGACTGTCATGAAATCTTCGAAAAATTTGATTTCCACTTTAGTTTGATGAATATTGGATTTCAATTGGATTTTAATTGGATTGAGTTTATATTTTTAGGAGAATTTTAATTTTAATTGTTTTTGAACTGAATATGAATTTTAATTACAAATATTGATCATTGATTTACCTGAAATAGGTTTCTATTCGAATTGGGCTTGAACTTTTATAGGACGTTGATATTTGCGTGCGTTTGTTCATTTATAGAATTGTTTACTTTGTTCAAACTGTAATGGACCTTTTTCAGTGCAAATTATATTGTTCGTGCAGCAACATTGTTTAATTGCTGTTGATTCAAATTTATGAAAGAAAATTTATACAGTTGGTTGATTTTCCTCTTGAATTTGGGTTTATAAATGATCGTTACAAAACAATTGCATGTCATTTATCATGCACATTTTTTATTTAGCAATAGTTATTGAATTGAACGCTTTTCATCGAAAATATTAAAAGGGAAAATGCAAAAATGTTCGAAACTTCGACTTTATGAGCCAGGAAAATTTTATTAACGTTCTCAATTTGATCAAAGTTGATACAACAACGGAAAGTTCAGTCGAATTATGCAGAAAATTTGCATTTTTCCTCTCGAATGTTCGCAGTTTCTTTTTCAAACTGAATTAAATGGAAAAACGGAAAAGTTTATTGAAATATTTCACGAAGAATTTTCTAACGAATAAAACGAGGGTCGAAAATTTACAAACGGATAGAGCACGTGAACTTTTCTTCCTCGCTTTTTGATCGCGTTACAAATTCCTAATTAATTCACTGCACGAAACGGCCGAAAAAAATTGCGGTGTAAATGATACTTCCGTTTCTTTAAAAAATTGTCGGATTAAAGCGAACGCAATTTCGCTTGCGCAGCGCAAATTTCGTAATTACCGAATAACACGAAATGTGATGAAACTTTAATTCGAGGTGGTAAAACCACCGAATCTTCAAGAAAGCAATGTTGTACGGCGAAAGTCGCGTAATGAAGAATGTACGCGAAGCTCAAATAAGAAACACGTTCGCGAAAACATCGGTCGCACCTTGCATAATAAACATACAATTTTTTTTGAATTATTCATGTCGCGGTAATTATCGCTGCCCTTATTCCTTTGAAAGCGCGAGATTGCACTTGGTATTATTTCGCGAATTAAGTGCGCACACAGAACTCTCGAGGAAAATTCAAATTAATCTCTTCGCACGCAGCATTTTTTGACTCGTCAAGTAGGAAATTTGATAAAGGAACAGCCGGAAACAATGAAAGGTCGGGTCGAATTAGCCCCGACTCTCGTCGTAATTCCTTCATCTCTGTTATTTCGTTATATAAGACTCGACAATTGAAGTTGTCACGAAGGAAAATCAACGCAAAGTTACGAAATCTACTCGGCAGCTTTTCCCGAGAAAAATCCCCATTTTTTGCCCTCGTTTTTACCGGGAATAAAATTCCGGCAAATTCGCCGTTTCCGTTCGTTCGCGCAGCGCAAAAAGCGCGGATGCGCGCTCGATGATACGATTTCACGACGTCTCGGATATTTTATTTCGTTGCCGTGGAGTGCTGGGAACTGTTTTGTTTTCTTCCGCGATAAAGAATAATTAATGTCCTCGAAAAGCGCTGGATAAGGCTAAGACGTGATCCTGACACAGTGATCGGCATCGACCTCGTTAGTCAATCAAATTACGTCACATGTCTTCCAGACCATGCGCCAGAACCACATGGCATTGCTGGTCTAGTTCTACCGTGCATTGCCGACGGCTGAACTTTCCTCTTTGAGCTTCACACGCGACGGTACGGAAACTCATTAATCTCGCAGGGAGCGACAGAGAGACAGTCGGGGGTAGAAAGGATGAAAGAGAATCGGGAGTCAAAGTCGGCGATCGTTTGCTGGAAACTAAGCACACTTTAAAAGGCTCGCTTCCAGCTATTATTCACTTTTTATCACTGTCTTTGATAGGAGACAATCGCGGCCTTTTCGGACGGTAGATAAATTGTGGCGCGCTGATACGTCGATGCTCAGCAAGCCCCTCATCTCCGGCGCTGCTTGCATTTTTTAAAAAGGCCACCGAGCACCGTTTGACGCCGCTGAAAATCAATGAAAATTAGTTAGCGTCCAAGCCCCAGCGCTTTCTCCTTAAGAAAACAGCGCAAAACGAAGAAAAATCCTCGGTTTCGAATCTCGAATTTTCCGTCGCCGATTGTTTGCTCGGGAAAATCAACAAGGAAAAGAGAGCGAGATCGTTGCCGAGAGGCTCTCGCGGTGTCCGTCAATTCGCGTCGACGAGCTCTGAAATCCCATCCGTCTTGTTGGCGAAACTCGGAGGGAAGTTTCTTTCCCCGGGATTTAAAAGTCTCTCAAGCGCGCAAAGTCAAAATCCGCCTCATCTTGATCTTGTTTTCGTGCTTCGACTTCCTTTTATACCGTCCTTAAATCGCGTGGCCCGTTTCCCTTCGGCACCATTTTTCTCGGGCACGTTGACGGGCACATATGAGAAAACTCGTAAGTGAATTTCCCCGGAATCCCGCGGTCTACTTCCGCAAAGCTCCCCGCAGAAAACTCGCCGGGCCAAAATAAACGAGCGTTTTCAGCGGCGTTAACCCCGGGTTTTAAGCCTCGGATTAAGGAAATTAAATGTCCCGGCAGCTTTTGGTATCAAGGACTTTTCAAAGGTAAAGCTTCATTAGCTTTTTTAATTATCAAAAATACGCGGGGAAAAAGGAGCGAAACAGCCGGGGAAAAAAAGCTTGGGGTTAAAAAGTGAGACGAGTCTTTATGGGCCATGTATCACTGGGATCTTCTCTGGGAATGTAGCGTTTGTTAATTGGCCGAGCAGAGAGTTCTTATCGAGTCGGGTACGTTCCAAGGCACAGAAGCGCCCGGACATATTTATCGGTCTTTCCCGTCAGGGAATGTTTCCGGTCTCGTTTTATGCACGTAGTGGCAATACGCGCCGTTCGTGAAGTCGCGAGCCGACGGCGAGGGGACGCCAATGAATTATTGGTATCGAGAGATTCTAGTGGGAAAATGGGTTCGGAGGGCTTTCCATTCAATGGGAAGCCCCACAAAGGGAAACAGGAAATTGGCTAATTTTTCTACGAGCCGCAGTGCCGAAGATGCATCGTACTTGCAATGCATGCGATCATTATTTCCCATTGTGCTCTGTGCTTACGTATGAATGCCCGGAACGCTCGAATCTCTGTCCGTTATTTCGTCGAAAATGTTTGGTTTTTTTTCACATCAATTTTACGTGCCCATGAAATGAGCCAGTGGAATCATTGCCGAAGAAATGTTACGAGTTTTCCTTCGTTCGCGTTCGCAGTGGAAAACTGACGACTGTAAACTTGTTTTTAATGGTTCAAATTTTAAATATTTTACATTTTTTACCAATTGGGCATCTTTTAATTAAACGATTGATTTGAATATAAAATGACGAGAACACCGAATCAACTATTCAATATCTTCAATCCAATATTCCGTATCATGATATTCGTTTCAGCGAATGGGAATTAATTTAAAAAAAGAGATATCGAGCAATCAGCTCACATAAAATTCGCTTTGTGGCAATTCGTACAGCGCTTACCGATCACGGCTTTTTTAAATTGAAAAGACATCCGGCAAAGGACTTTTCCGACTCCCCCGACTGCAGTAATTGGATGTGTATCGAGCCTTTTTTCGATAAATGTGGTTCCAACCGAATTAACTTAATATGTTCGTGCCGCGGCCACGATGAAAAAATGTAGAGCAAAAATCTCCGGTTATACTCTCCAAGTAATTATGAAATTCGTTTTTCCAGCGGAGAAGTCTCTTTCGGGCTCTTCTTTTTCTCCCCGGGCTTTAAATCGTGGCAAAAAAAATTGTGGCTACTTTTTCTGCGCGTGTCAGGCTTTCCCCGATCGCTGAGTAATTATCGAAACAAATGCCCCGCAAGTTTTCCTCCTCATTTATTCTTGCTTTATGGAGTGTAATGTACATGTCCACGTAGACGTTATTGGCTGCCCTTCTTCCATTGAAAGTTTCGAAATGATCAATTTGGAAGCTTGCCACGCTGTATGGAGACGTATTGCCTTCAATGAAAACGAGCTTTGAAATAATGAACTAAAAAGCAATGAGTTTTCGTGACGACAAGTTCTGTCAGGCGCTTCGCGCGAGTTTCCAAACGGGAAGCTTTGCGGAGGGCAAGTTGTGCTCTCGTCAGATGTCCAAACGCGAACCGTCTGTGGAACGGGGTCGTCTGGCGATTTCGGAAATGCGGAAACTTTGCCGATGAACTTCGCGAGATCGACCAATTCTTGAAATATGAATAATTGTTTTCTGCAACTCGTTTCGTCGATGATTTTCAACGTTGAGACAATTTACAGCCGGAATCTCAGTGCTTTATAACCCGGGAAATGAACTTTTACGATGACGATCGTTTCGATCGAATACTTGTGGAATAAAAAAGCATTTAATGTTGTTCAATTCGTAACGTTTGCAATAATCTTTCGGAAAACCACGTGGGATTTCTGCTAGCTTTCACATGGAAATTACGCGAAGTTTCCCATGAGATTTTAACGTTGAACTTCGATATAAGAAATGGATCCTTCGCGAAATCGTATTTCCAACATTCGCATTACTTTTCGTGAAAGCTTAATTTCCAATGAAAGAAATATGAATTGCGGAGTCTGAAAAATAGCGAAGTTCGCAGATTTATGACGATTGAAGACTTTTTGGCCGGGAATAGTGGTTCGAAGATCTCGGTGGAACATAAACAAAGAACATTCTGCTGAATAATGTTTTCTTTTTCGAATAACGAAAGTTATTTTTCAAAAATATTAGAACTGAAATTTGCATGAAAGGCTGCCAAGTGTGGAACGCGGGTAAAATAATGAGGAATGAGGTTCCTCGAAAGTTCGGGACTCGGAGCGAAATCGTCATCCTTGGACAGCGTCATATCGGAATTCGCTGATAAGTCGCCGCCCGGAAAGTTCGTGCGATAATACTCGAAGGATGGTTGATGCAGCGATCGCGCGTGTACGTAAATCAGCGGCGACGCATCGTTTCCGTTTCGTGCGGGGACGGAAAACGTATCGCTGCCCAAGGCTCCCGGAAACCGAATCGTGGGAGCTATCGTTTTGGCAGACATCACGTTTTTAGCGAGAGTCTTCTCAAATGTATAAAAGATTTCACGTCCTTCCACGGAAGCTCGTACTCAGGAAGTTGCAACGTTATTTCGCTTCTTCATCCCCGCAAAAAAGTCCGAAACCTATCGGAAGTTGGTATCGATGAATTCGTAATCTTTTTTTTATCACTCGAGAATTTGCAATCTTGGAAAAATTTTTTCCCTCAACGGAACACGTTGTACGACGTGGCAAATGTCGTGAAATGGCTGGAGGAATTTCGGAAATGTCAAAAGTGAGGAAAGTCGAGGAAAGCTGATAAAACATTAAAACAGTCGCGAGCGAAACGGAACCGGAAACTCTGACTTTTCGAGTAATAACGTGCAGCATTTTACAGAATTTTCTAGAGACTCCGAGCTTTGATGTTTAGTTCATGTACCGTCAGTCGGACATTTCGAAATTGTTGAAAGTATTTCAACCTTCCGCGCAACTTTTAGCGGACTTTTTAAAAAGATTTGTAAGGATTTGTAATTTCACCGTAAGGAATTTAGAGAGTAAATTATTTGTTTTGTTTTTAAACAAGTTTCTTTAGATTTCAAATAACCAGTTCGAAAGAGCAAAATAATTTAAATAGTTGCTGTCGAAAAATATCGATTTTACTTTAAAAACGGCTTTCTTTCACTATAAATAATTTCGGACCGGAATTACGCCCTCGTAATGTTTATCAGTCATAACTGAGTAATGTTCCTCGCTGAAAATTAAGCGAACGAGCCACACGAATCCGCGAAATTTATTTTCCCCGAACTGCATATCACTCGGCCGGTTGCATTTCAAGCTACATTCAATCCTCCATTTTCCCCGCTTCTTTCGTGCGCCGCAGAATCATTATGCCTCATTACAAGGATATAAATCAAGGAAAGAGAGTGATTCTTTATCACGAGGCCAGTTTTTCGTGACTGCGCTCATTTTCACTTCGGATACGGGAGAGCACCTTCCTCGTACTCGTCCTTGGTACTTGGTATTCACGTGCTCACGCTCACCCCGAAGTCGCGCCTGCTGAATCGTCTACGTGAGCATGTAAAAATACGACATGTTCGAAACGCAACCCAACACGTATATTTCTTGACCCATTTCGCGCTTGCCAGGAGAAGAAAGGCGGCCTCTATCTCTGCCCATTTTATTCCTCGCTCCGTTACACCGTTAGAATGCAAATGATCAATTAAGTGCTTGTAAATCATCGTGACGTGCCTCCTAAGTCAATATCTATTTACCTCCCGGGCTCCTTCGTCCAAAGTACTAGGCTTGCTTCGCTTCTCTTTGCCTCTTTACGTAAAGCAGGCCCGAGAAATATTTATACGCGGGACACGTTTCCGGAATGCTCCTGAGGATCGTGAACTGGACGAAGATGCCGACAGGCCGAGTAACGAACCCCTTCGCTCGAGTGTCCAATTGTCCTTTTACGGCTCCGGGTATAAATAATGCCTGACCTGAGACAGTATTTATAGTTTTGAGAGGTTTCTCGATACTTTTTTCAACGCCGCCCTCACGAAGCCTCAACTTTGCCGTATTTATTCTACGTTTTTTATGCTCGAGAATACACTTACTTTTTCACCCTTCGAACCCCTAAAAAGAAGCACGAACTGTTCTGGAATCGAGTACTCTTTGATGTTGGAAATTTGTTATTATTTTGAAAACCCGCAAGTTACCAAAAAGAGTGAAAAGAAAAAAAGAAAATGGAGTAGGAATAATGAGATTCAAAACGCGGAAGCGACACGTTTATCGCGTTTGTTGCATTTACAACAATCTCGACTGTAATAATTTATTTGCGTCAGCGTTCGCTGCTTAGCATATTGAGTATTTTTTTGATTTACAACTGCAAAAACTTACAACGCAAGCTGCATTGTATTACAATTCACGTTCAAGAAGATTAAATATTTTATCTCTCCTCCTGTCATTTGTCGCTGCATCCCTCCGCCGAGAATATTTATATCCCGGCCACGTCCGAAATCTTCTAGGGAATTGTAGAGGCTGACGATGGCGAGACTGCGTTTCAGCCTGGCCAAATAGGAATCGCAAGAAAAGGACAGCCTTTTGTCTCATCCCGGGCCCGTGTTTCGCTTTTAGTCGCTTGTCCCTTATTTTCTCTTCCTCCTTTCATTTTATTTACGTGTCATTTAAGAGCTCCTGGAACCGTTACTTTTTCCTTCCTTTGAAAACTTTATTTTCAAACGCGCGACTCGTCTTCCGAAAGGGAAAAGAATGATGGATTTATCAGGCGAATGAAAAAGAACTCCGTTCTTAACGTTCGAGAATCCAGGGCGCGAAAGCGTCGATGGAGGTGAATTTTAACGCGAGTCGCGCGAGATGCACACGACGGAAGAAATCCGCGTCTCAAACGGATCTTGACAAAACGAAACAGTCTTCTCGAATCTTCTCTCGCGACGAGTTTCGCGAAGATCCATTTTGATATCGCAAATCCAGCTACGTTGAGCGATAGAGCGACGAGGGTTTCCTCCGCGGCATTAGGCGCGAGATCCGCGTGAATATTTTTGCCGGAGAAACGAGTGGCCTCTTTCGGGCTAGACAGATATAAGCCGCGGAGGAAAATAAAATAGAAGAATTTAGATATGCAGGATGGGAGCCAAATCCGGGGAAAGGGCGTGCATTAGAATTCTGTCGAGCTTGACGACGCTTCTTATTTCCCCTCGCGTGTATCGCGTCGAATAAAAATCATTGCATTACACATTCTTATTCTCGGCAAACGAAAATTGATTCGATAGGGAAGTGGGGGGGGGGGGGGAACAAGCGGGAGAAACTGTCCAAGAAGCTCTTCCAGCGAATCACACATTTCCCCGATTACTTTAACTGCGTTACGCCTGTTTGCGCACTTTCTTTGTGGATGCCGAACGTCTCGGCATGAATGAATCGAGGCAGCTTTCGTATCGTTGCATTCCTCCAATCAATACTGCTTTACCGAAGTTGCTTCGCTTCCAGTCACGTGGTGCTTGCGACCAATGGCTATGATTCTTGTGCAGCGTTCAAGACTGTTACAGGATAGCGATGAGCGCTTCGTTTGTAATTCTACCACGTGCTCTGGCAATCTCTACGTAATCCGACAAGGGACTTCCTCTAATACTATCGTCACTGCGAAAGCTCGGTCTTGGGAAGTCGAGTTAACCTCGGGTCGACGGGAATTTGCGACTAATTGAGAGATGTGGCTTAAAAATCATATCTGGACAGTCTTTTTTATCATGGGATGTTTTTCTATTCAATATTATTACGATTCCAAACGTGCAGTCAATTTTTTCTTCATCACATGCACCAATGTTTGACAAACGATTGTAAAATCAGGATGCATCATTGCATAATTTTTACATAATCTGAAGTGCATCACGTCTAATAAATAATTGTGCTGTGATGTGGAAGTACCTTGGTACAAATATTGTACATTCTGATGCAGAAAACGATTTCGCAATCGTTTATGCATTATTGGGGTCTAGTACTTGTCACTGCATGTGAACGTACAAAAAAGAAAGATGAGAATTTATTTTATGGTAAAGGGGTAATCGTTTAAACTTGGACTGATAAGAATATGAATCAGAAAAAAGTCGAGTAGTTATTTACATTTCTTATCAAGAATATGAATGAGAATAATAATATCGTGGTCGTGATGAATCGAAACAAGTTTATGTTTCTATTAGAAATTATGTAATCGTGAAAGTTGAATAAAATATGAATATCATTAGTGATATTACAAATACAAGGACCATGAATTTACATGTTGAACGATTATTCTTGTACGTTGGAATTAATAATTTATAGGTATTGAGGTGGATTGCGACTTGGACATGAGTCGAAATGGAATCTTGAAAAATACTATACTCAGACTACAGTGAAAAGTCACAATTCCGAGCTAAAAACCTAGAAAAGTAATGGAATTTGGAATAAAACGCAAGCGGTAACCCTGATTTGTTCCGTCAGTTTTTCCAAGGATGTGAATTAGAGCCGCTCGTGTGGAGTCATAGAAATTAAATACGTCGCGTGGCGATAGAAAAAAGATTAAACTAAAAAAAATTAGCGCATTGCAAAAGAAATCAATATTGTTCATACTCGCATTCTGCAGTAACATTCGAATAAAAAAAAGGTGCAGATCGCACCATGGGATTAGAATATCGATTCGATGACGCAGTTTATTAACCGGGAAACGATATCAATTACGTCGATTACTATTTGAAGTGCCAGAAATTTGAATATTCATCACGAATGTGAGTCATTTGTTATTCGCGAACAATCAGACCGCTTCGAAAGCGATTCGTAGAAAGGAAAGAACTTTAATAAAAGTCGCCTCGTTGCTTTTCTGCTCGCAGGAGATCGCGGCGATTTTGATAAGCTTCCAAAGGCACGCGGACTGGCAAAGTCGAGAGGTAAAAGTGCGGCCGCGAAGTGGCTCGATGTTGCTCTATTCGCGGAAGAAAGTGCGCTACCGAAGGGACGGTTACTGCTGGAAAAAGCGGAAAGACGGCAAAACGACACGGGAGGATCACATGAAACTGAAGGTGCGAAATGTTTCCGCGTCTCTAATACGGCCCTAATTTCCCTGGACTAAACGCGGCGAATTTAATGATTCATTTGCAGGTCCAAGGCGTGGAATGCATTTACGGTTGTTACGTGCATTCGGCGATCCTGCCGACGTTTCATCGACGGTGCTACTGGCTTTTACAGAATCCAGACGTCGTTCTAGTCCATTACCTGAATGTTCCTTACCCCGACGGAGACGCGAAGCTGGCGGCTCTTCCGCCCTGTCTCGCGTTGCCGCCGGACAAAAAAGAATGGACGAGGGACGAGCTGGCTTCTCAACTTCGACCCATGTTCCTCGGCAGCGACGACGATCCTTCCAACCCGCATCTTAATCAGCACTCGAATCACCCGGTTGACATGATCGTTTCGCAATTATTGGACCGGCAAAAAGCATCGTCCACGTCCTCCAACAGCAACGCTCAACTTGCTCCCAGAAGACTCACGCCAGACAATCAGGTTATCATCCGATGAAGATGATGAAATGCCGGGAAATTCGTCGATCTAGAAAATTTAATTCTTGACATTTTCAGGTCTCTTCCACAACAGGGGGTCAGCAGCCGACTTCGACAACGGCATCGGCGCCCCGCGTGTACTCGAGACATTCCCACACGACCCAGAACCAACAACCGGCTCCGCTGGTTCTTAGCCTCCAGCAGATCCAAGGCGGAGGAGGTCTTCTAATCCTCAACAGTCAACCATATCATCATCAGCAGCAGCAACAACAGCAACCGCAACAACAGTCCCAGCAACAAAGCCAGCAAAGCCAGCAAGTCGAGATGCAACAGGTGCAGGAGCAGCAGATCGTCCAGCAAACGAACATCGAGCGCGAGCTTAAACCGACGCCGCAGGAGCTCGAAGCTCAAGACGGGATGGAGCGGGTGCAAGGAACCCGGGGTTCCGGGGTCGCGGATTTCGCGGAGACCTTGGATTTAAGCCAGGAAGACATCCAAAGAACGCTTTCGGCGAACATGGTCCCGCCTTCGCCTTCTCCGTCCCCTGCTGATAACAGCATTATCAACCCCATGGACTTTATCGATTCCTCCGACGACGTGCTCGTGAATCTCGACGCCTTCGACGTCTTCGGCGACCTCCCCGAACTGCACGATTTCGAAGCGGAGCACGTGAAGACCGAGGAGCGCGGGGGCGCCGATAACGACGCCTCTTGTCACCCGGGAACTACCGTCCACATCGCCGAATACAGCCCCGAGTGGAGTTACACCGAGGGCGGTGTCAAGGTCCGTTTTATGCACTTTCGTCGGGAAACGGAGATAATTTAGCCTCGAAACGGTCCGTTACGAGCGTCATTAATTCCGTATCGAAAATCAATCGGGAATGTAGTTGCCTCGTCATATGTTCGAGCACTTTTCAATGGCGTTTCCCTTTTGAAATACGAGCCGATTAATTTTCTTTATTACGCTTTTAAAAATGGCCATTTGTCAGCGAAAGCGCCGTAGATCAAGATATTCATTCGAAGCTACGAGAGAGTCAATCCCGCGAGTTGAATGATGACGCAATTAGGAGCGGCCGTTTTCTTTTGCAAAGCGAAGTCGCAGTTATTGCTATTGGAAAACTTCGGGACGCGAATGGGGCGACTTCGACGTAAATATGATCCGGGACATTGCGCGCAATCTCGCGGGAAAAACTTGGAGAATGGAGAACGATTTTTGGGGTTGATTGAATTTTCGATTGTTCGTTATTCAGGTGCTGATCGCGGGACCTTGGACCGGCAGCGGAGCCCAATCGTACTCCGTTTTGTTCGACGCGGAGCCGGTGGAAGCGTGTCTCGTGCAACCTGGTGTCCTGCGTTGCCGTTGCCCGGCGCACGCACCGGGAATAGCGTCGCTCCAGGTGGCGTGCGACGGCTTTGTCGTCTCGGACAGCGTTGCTTTCGAGTACCGCCGAGGACCCACCGCGGAACCCAGTCCGGAGAAGGCTTTGCTGGATCGTCTCGCCGACGTCGAAGCGCGTCTTCAAGGACCCGGGCCGCCTTCGCCGGCTGCACAACTCGAGGAACGACTCGTTGCGTATTGCCAGGTGAATGAAACGTTGAACAAAAGAGACAACGATACATGCAGAAATTAATGATACATTGATTATAAAAAATCCTAAATCGTAGAAACAAGCACGGCGATTTGTGTTTCAGGACGCCGTCGTGCGACCCTGGCGCGCAGGCGCGGAACCGTTACAATCCGGAGGGCCGACACTTTTGCACCTGGCAGCGGGTTTAGGGTACTCGAGACTGGCCTGTGCTTTGTTGCACTGGCGCGCGGAAAACCCGAGCAGCATCCTGGACGCCGAAGTGGACGCGCTGCGGCAAGACGGCGCCGGGCTCACGCCCCTCGCTTGGGCTTGCGCCGCCGGTCACGCCGATACCGCTCGAATTCTTTATCGGTGAGCTCGCGCAATGAAACAAATAAAATAAAAAGGTCGAGTAAAGAAGGAATTTTTCCCGCGGAAAAGGTCGGTAGTTTGAAAGAGCACGTAAATGACGCGGGACCGTGTAGAGCGAGCGCTCTTCGAGTCGGTTTAACGGCGGTTGTTCTGTCGTTTGCGCAGATGGAACGCAATGGCGCTGCGCGTCAGAGATTGTCAAAACAGGAGCGCGACCGAGTTGGCTGCGGAGAACGGTCACGCGGCGATAGCCGAGGAGCTGAATCAATTGGAGGCTAGGAGGCAGGACGAAAGGCTTTTCTTACGACCGGCCAGCCCTAGTCCTAGGAGGTCCTCGCAAGATAGCGGTCTCGATCTGACCCTGTGTTAGTCTCGTTTTATTTTATCTATACACACACACTCTCTGTATCTCTGTATATTTCTCTTTTTTTCCCCCCCGAGAATATCATGCCCGCTTTCCCTTTACAAGTAGAACAAAAAAGCCGCGTCGTAATTTGTAAGCGTCGCATTATTGGCAAGTGAACAACCGGGATTTTCGTTGCCGGAGAATCGGCGGATCGCGCGGTTGCGAAGGTTCACTTGCCAATGGTACCGAGGATCTTGGAATTATGGGCTTTCTCCGATAAACACAGGTGACTCACCGCTCCTGGACAATATGGAATTGTTGCAAGAGGATGAGTCGTCGTTGGGTCTCGGGCAACAAGGGATGGACAGTACTCCGAGCCCTCGGCAGGCTGTAGGTCCGTAACTCACCTCGTTCCCCGTAATGTCTGCTTGTTTGTGTCTGCCTGTCTGTCTATATCTGTACATAATTTGTATCATTTACGTCGCCGGATTAACGAGAGTCTCTTTCATCTTCCGCGCGATGCTCCCGATACACGGATCGTTTGACTCTTTGCAGCTTCGTGTTGGTGTTTGCTTGGCCTTCCAGACCAACCTACCAGCAACGTCACTTGAACCAAACGCTACACTAACCCCTTACCTCCCCTGCACTGACCCAAACCAGTAGTCTCAACACCATATAAGCTACCCTAACACCCCTCATAAAAAATTGAGCGCAGATCCGACGATAGACATGATCCCTGACACCGCCACTCAAGCCGACACCAGACATCCGAAGAACACACCCCCAACCCCTACGTAAAACCCACCTCCGGAATCCCGCCACCCCCAGAAAATATAAACATCTCC
>JABFQM010000351.1:0-38611 GCA_022816865.1 Zelostemma sp. ZL-2020 | reverse complement strand
TGCAATAATTTTTCAAAAAACTGGAGAGTCGGATCGTTCTTTCTGGGAGCGACAGAAATGGTAACAGCTACAAATTGCCGATATAAATTGTACTTGGGCACAATAGGGATCCCGCAGATCATCAAGGATATTTCTCATTTTCGCGAGAAGACAAATGAAATGTGTATCCAAGAGAGGAGAAGGGGAGGGGGGGGTCGGGGGGCCCTATCGCGGGGCTATTTGTCGGTCGGCGAAGATGAAAGGTGGCCAATGAAGAACGGACGAAGAGAAGCGACAAAGTCGTGAACGAAAGCGAGAAAGAAGCGCCGTGGCCGCGTAAGCCAGGACGGTGTCGGCTTTCGAAAAGAAAAGATGAGCTAAATAATGAGGAGGAAGCGACGCGGTGAAAGAAAAGGAAACCGAAATGAGAGCATCATTCGTTATTCAATCCGTAGAGTCCCGCTAAACAAAAAATCGCCTCTTTCAAATTGCCTCCTAAGAAAGTCCTCGGAAATTTTTAATTCGTCATTTGCCGCCTCTTTTATTAATTCGAAGCGACGGGGCGATTTTTCACGAGTCGCGCTCGGAAATTACACTTGTTTCTCCTTCTCTCTTTCGAGCATAACCGAGACTCGAGTACCCCGGCTTCTAACTAGTAATTCGAACTTTCGTAACCGTGTATTAGTCATTGAACGATCGACGATACGATCCTGTTTTCACTCGCACGCACAAAGTAGGCTGCATTATCTTCCTTACTTCGTGAATTTCAACGCGAACATCGATGACGAAACGCGATCTTTTTCCAAAACCATTATTTACTTCGCGAGTAAAAAACTCGTGCTCGAAACCGGAAATTTCTGATGTATCCGAGACTAAGTGAAACTTTTTTTCCCGTCTTACATTAAATGACAATAATAAAGCACGTAATTACGTGCCTGATGAATGAAAAACCGAAATGTTACGCAATTAAATAACACGTGAAGCTACTATGTTTCCGCACTTTTTTCTAGAGTTGATATAATTGCATAGATTACTTTACACGTTGTACTTTTGTAATTGCAACGTGACATGAAATTACCCGAAAAAATTGTTCGACGCATTGAAGGAAACGTGCCGCCTCTATACATTTTTTGGAGTGAAAATATCGATGGGAGTGAGTTTTTCATTGTCAAAGAGTAATTATAAGAAAATATCGACTTATATCATATAATGATGTAATTATATCGAATTGCACTCGAAAAAGTTCAAAGAAATCACAATTTCCGAAAACTATTCGAATCAATGAGATTGATATCTTTTGTACAATCGATTTCTACGAATCAGTTAATTTTTTACAATTAATAACATTAGTTTTACCTTAAAATTATTTTTATTGCTTTTTATCGTTTTTACCTGCCATCTTTTTTGTATCAAAAATGTTCCCATTCGATGTCAAAAATTGTCAAGAATTTGATCCACGGATTAATAAATTTAATCAATAAAATTAATGTTCCAGTGAAAATGAGTTCCGGATCCGACTGTGAAAGCGAGCCTGGAATCCCCTTGAAGCGGAAGCAGCGAAGAAGCAGAACGACGTTCTCGGGAAATCAGTTGGACGAGCTCGAGCGCGCTTTCGAGAGGACGCAATATCCCGATATTTACACGCGGGAAGAACTGGCTCAGAGGACGACGTTGACCGAGGCGAGAATCCAGGTTTGGTTCAGCAACCGGAGGGCAAGACTTCGGAAACAAATGTCCTCGAACACCAACAACGGCTACGGCGGCCCCGTTGCGTACCCCACGGCATCCTACGTTTTGCACCCGCCGCACCCCGCGGGATCGCACCCTCATGGAACTGCTGCTGTTCCTCCGCATCATCCTCATTCGCTCAGCCAAACTCTGCCGACGGACACGGCTTTTTCTTCCAGCCAAGGTGAGTTCGCTGCTCGTGATTAATTGTTGCATGTTTCTATGCGGGATTTCGCTTCGAAAGAGTGAATTATTGTTACTTCGTTAAGAGGAATCCTTATACTACTTTTCACCGACCGAGTTTTAGAAACGCCGTTTTATTTTAACACGACTGCGATAAGAGAAATAGAAAATCCTTCTCAACGTTGATGGTAAATGCGCTAGATAAATGAATAAAAATGCTAAATATTATTCTATTTTTAACAATCGAATTTAATTTTTTTTTCTTTTGATTTTTGGAAAAGGATTTTTTACAGATGTGCGTCAACATGAAATAGAATTATTGGGACTTGGTAAGAAAAAAGGAGTACAAGTTTAAAAAACTCTAATTTTTTTAAAAACTTTTTTTAAGTACATCAGTTTCCCGAAGATTTTCCTTCGTAAAAACAATCGAGAAAATTGACAAAAGAGGCGATAATACATCGAAATTGAAGAGAAAAAAAACCCGTTTCATTAATTTTTTCTCGCGTCGACGCGATGAACGAGAAAAGGGACGAGAAGAATGATCGCATCGGCATTCCTCGAAGGTGGCGCGAATCGCAGAGTGTCCTTGGGTAAAAATTGACACGGTAACGCGACTCTGGAGCTCGGACAAACGGTTTTACCGCTTCGCGAATCGCGATAAATGAAAGCGAAAGTCGATCGGTAAAACAGAAGCGGTGGCAAAATATTCGCAATATGTTTGACAACTGCCGGAAGTCGTTCGCGGCTCGACGGGATATCGAAAAACAATCAGACCAGTCATTTCGCTCGTAAAAACGTGACATAGTTGAAATATTTGAACCACCGCAAAGCTACACTTTCTTGCTTTGTCACGCTCGCAATATCCGATTCGGGTATTTTTCAAACACGCGTCAATGATCTCTTGGAAAATTTGATAAAACACACGAGTCGAGGAAATGCCGTTTCGTTCGAAAGGTCAATGGGCAACTTTCGAAGTCTCGGGAAATTACGGGCTTTTACGCGCGTTACACCTGCTGTTTAACGTAAATACCGCCGATACTAAGTAATTTTATAAATGCTTACGAGACTTTTCATTGCGCGATTGCACGATTAATCGTTTGGAGAGGAATTTCATTCATTCGAAGCGGAATTGCATTCCGAAAATCATAGGGATTTTCGAGGCATATCAAAACTATTATGAACAAACGAAGCAATAATTACACGGCACGTTACTTTTTGTTTCGACCCTGGCAAAAATGAAAAAATGCGGGAAAACACAAGTTGATATATTGTAGGGAAAATTAACAATATAAAAGATGACAGGAAATTTTAGAAAAACTGTTGTTCCCATTCTCTTCAGTATTTTGATTTTATTGTATTTATGTTATTTTTTCATACTTTCTTGTATTTTTCCATTTTCGCCAAGGAAGCGACTCCAAACCGTACATTTTCAGTTTCAGAACTTTACCCGTCCCACCACACGGCAATGTCGCACCAGCTGCAAGTGGATTCCACGAGATTGGCCTCTCCGACTTACGGTCTCCCCTCTTCAATGGCTTATCCAACCCCGCTTCTGCCCACGACGACTTCTTCATCTTCAACCACCATGAGCCACGAAATACCTCCAGCTCCGAGTGTTTCTTCGACCTATCAAACCCCGAGCAACCACCAGCTTCCCCCAACCCCGAATTCTCTGGTGACCATGATGGGCCCAAGCCCGGTCAACTCCAATCCAGGATCGGAGCATCTGACGACCCCGGAAATCCCGGTTGGATCCGGTTCTCCGGTTCGGCAACAGCAGCATCCGCAGCAACTCCAACAACATAATAATCAGGGAAATACTTCACCGTCCTGGAACATCCCCATCTCTGGCAACAGAATTGGTCTTCCCACGCCGCCTTCGAGTCTTCAGCAGCAGACCCACATGCACTTCGCGCATCATCATCAACCCTTCGCCAGTCACTACGGGAATCAGAACTTCCAGCAGCCATCGAGACCAACCGCGCATCAGCCATTTTATTCTTGGTGATTTGAGTTCGTCGAAGGACAATCTTTCTGAAAGTTACAAGTCCAAACGATGGATTTGTGGGACGTCGAGTTTAGAGGATTTGCGAACGTTTTGCATGGTTTCAGTTCTGAACTATCGTAATTGAGAGAAGAGCGAGCGTAGTTATTAATAGGCGAAATTGTTTGTGAAATCAAAGTATGATAGCGAGTTATTGTAAATTGTAGGATTAAGAGTTATGTTGGGATTCAGTGGAGCAAATTTATTGTATGTTTTGCGGTTTAAGAAATGTTCCGTTGAATGCCAATTGGAAGAACGCACTTTATAAATAAACGCAAGTTCGACATTACAATTGCGCAAGTTATTGAGGGGTTTTTTTTTTAATTTTTAGGGATGGAAATTTGGGACACTTTTTTGCGCATGAATGAAGCGTACTTAATAAATACTATTTATTAAACTCATATCGCTACATTAATCATCTATCTGCTTTAGGAGTCGTCCGCTACATAATTTGTTTAATTTTGAAAAATTTTCAACGAGAATGGACGTTTCCATATTACTATACATTGCATTCATTCTCAAATTCTTCCATCGATGCACTTGAAATAATACTAGCATCCTTACAAATTGATCGAAGAAATATTTATAATTTCTAGTTTCATGATCGTTCTATGAAAAACTAACAAATTAAACTGATGAAATCCAAGTGTATCTTTTATGGAAGTAACAGTGCTTCTTACAAAAACTCCATCGCTTTATCATAACTTATACATTTTTTATCTAAAATTCTTTCGTGACTTGTTCTACGCCGCGAATTCTTGTATTTCACATTTACCCATTTACCCAAACTCCAGATTTGCGGGTCCACAGTCAAAAAAGACCATGTTCCATCTTTTTCTTAAAAACATAGCCCGTTTTAATTTCGGATCCTTCAATTGTCTTTCAGCGTGTTTTCTCACTTACAAATGTGTTTTGCAATTTATCACGCGCAATCGCTCGGATAGAGCAGAAAATACAAAACGCAGACGAAATCACTTCACTTCTCCATCCTGGGTAAAGTCGCCGTCGTTCGTGTTAGGCGTATCCGAAGTTTCTCCCTGATTATTTCGGAGTTGAGCCTCCCACATTCTGTGATAAATCCCCCCGAGCGCTATCAGTTCCTACAAATTATTGAACATTAATAATTTACATTTTCATATATAAAAATAACGTCGATTCTTTTAGTCAAACTACCTCGTGTCTCCCACGTTCCGCGATTTCACCATTTTGGATAACGAGAATCGAATCAGCGTGGATTATCGTCGATAATCGATGAGCAATTATAATCGTGGTTCGATTAGCGCAAACTCGATTCAGAGCTGCTTGTATGTTCCGCTCCGTTTCCGTATCCAGCGCTGAGGTAGCCTGAATTACAAAATTATCATATTAAAAATCCATACAAGTTGTAAATCAATGGATTGATTTTGAAGATGAAAATCTACCTCGTCTAAAAGAACAATCTTTGGAGCTTTAAGCAACGTCCTGGCTATGGCTACTCGTTGCTTTTCACCTCCAGACAATCGCAAGCCGCGTTCCCCAACCTGTCGATTAAAAATGCTGATTAGAGTCGGATAAAATGTATCAAGTTTCAACGAGGTATCAAATTACTTGTGTCTCGTAACTATCGGGAAACGTCAAAATGCGTTCATGAATATCAGCATTTTTCGCCGCCGCTATAATATCTGCAACGGGGGCATCGAGTTTTCCATATTGGATGTTGTACTTGATGGTATTATTGAAAAGCACCGTGTCCTGTGGAACCACTCCTGAAAAATCCTTGAAATGAAACTACGTTCCCCGAGAACTCCCCGAACTGAAAAAATACCTATCGCGTTTCGCAGAGAATCCTGTTTAACAGTTTTTATGTTCTGTCCGTCAATTTTGATCGTTCCTTGTTCCACGTCGTAGAATCGGAAGAGTAATCGCATGATCGTCGACTTTCCTGCTCCAGTTTGCCTAAAAATTTCAAGTACTTGGTCAATTTTACTACTTCTTAGGAAATTGGGAAGATTCGTACCCAACAAGAGCGAGTGTTTTTCCAGCATGTGCAACGAAACTGAGGTTCCGTAGTATCACCCGTTCAGGGCTGTAGGAAAACGTCACGTTTGAAAATTCAACCTGGGCTCCTTTTACTATCAAAGGTCCAGCTCCGGGTGCATCGATGATCTCTTGCTCTTCGCGAAGAAGTTCAAACATGTTCTCCATATCCACCTTTTAAATAAACAAATTTCAGTTAATTATTCGAATTCATTTTATCTTGGTCATCGAATTCCTTTGACATGTACCATGTTCTTTTGAATCGCTCGGTAATAGGTTCCGAACCAGTTGAGAGGAACGTATAATTGAATTAGGTACGATGCGAATAAAACGTATGAACCAATAGTGAGCTTCCCGGCCACGATCTGCAAATGAAGATTGTATTTTAAACAGAGTTTAATATTGATTGACGAATTGACGAGAGAAACAAACCATATGCAGACATAATAAAGAGCCCGCCAGTAACCCTACGCAAATGACAATATTTTGCAAAGTGTTGAGAATGTTGAGGGTGATCAAATTCTTCCATTCTTCTTTTTGATATTTCAATATGGCCTCTCTGTATTCCTCGACTTCGTACGATTCGGCCCCGTAATATTTGACGGTTTCTGAAATAACAATTAAATTATTTAGTAGCTGTTTTATAATGTTTTTTTTCCAACTCCATTCACCAAAATTTACCGAAATTTAAGAGACTGTCGACACTCCTCGCTTTCTGGAAATTGTCTGCTAAATTCATACGTCTTTGGAATCGCGTGCGCCACTCCGTTACAGATATAGTTGCAGCTTTTGAAAAAGAAAGAAGAGTTTTAGGAAACGTTTCTTGGTCTCGAAAATGATAAATATTTCGATTTTACCTATGTAGAAAACCATGGTGGTAAAGACAATTAGACCGAACCACTTATTGAACACTGATATGAAAAATATAACGGCGACAACGATATCGACGATCGTCGGGATGATGGTGAAAAGTATGTAATTTAGCAAGTTGTTGATCGAATCAGTGCCTCGATCCATAACTCTCAGAACCTCTCCCGTTTTTCGACCCAAATGCCACCGCAGGCTTAAACTGTGCAAGTGTCTGTAAAAGAAAAATTTTTTGTATAAAAGTCCAACTTTTGTGGCTTTGTCGTCGAATTACCTGAAAAGCTCAACTTCGACTTCTCTTGTCGTGTATTGTGAAATCCTTATCCAAAGGAAAGATCTCAAGTTATTCAAAAGTCCCATGCCGCCGGTTCCTCCGCCTTGCAGGAACTTGAAAAGAACGTAAATCACAACCAAATCCCATCTGAAACAGCAATTGAGTTACTGAATAAAAGGAAAAACAATAACGATACTCAAATTTCTTCTTTTTATTCTCATACTCACCGAAATTCTATTACGGGATTCTTTCCTTTTTCGAGACTATCAACAATGTAACCGCTGTAAATCGGAACATAGACATTGATAACTCGGCCCGTAATAAGCAACGCGAAACAGAAGAGCACCCTGAACTGCAGGAAAAAGTCCTTCTTTGGCCATAGAAACGGCGTCAGGGTTTTACACTTGTACCACAAGTTGGTCCAGGTTGACGAGTCTTCGCTGGGTCTCTAAAACAATTTTCATTATCAATCACATTACACTTGATCGTTTGAATACAAATACACGCAAATATGTAAAGACTTACACCTTGATAAAATCGCGATCGCGTATTCGGGCCATTGAACGAGGTATAATCAGGATCCGAGGAGCCAGTAATTCCAGGAGCTTTCAAGCCAAGCACGAAGATTACTAAACTGCTGAAATATCGAAGCACGAACAGAGCCATTTCTATTCGGTCGGTAAGCCTGTAAATAGTACGATATAAATAGCAAACAGCAAAAGACCGGCTTGAGATTGTAAAGCATCCGAAGCCAGAACAACGTACGTGTTTAGGTGAAACCACCATTCATCCTTTCCGATATTCACAATCACGAGATTTTCCGCAACAAAAGCCAGAGTCCAGAAACCCAAGAGCACGCCCCCGTGGCCTCGAGTCGGCGTGCTCGGGAGCATTTTGTGCCTCTCCACTCGTAGTATGTACACCGAGTAAGGGTAAATCACCACGGTCAAGAGAGTCGAGTAAATCTGAAAAAGTTGAAATTTTCTTAAAAATTGTTCTGGCTATTGGGATAATTTTGTTGTTGATTTTACCATGTAATAATAAACCACTTTATCCCCCAAGACCGTGGCCTCCAGAATCAATCTTAAAATACTGAGGAAGGGTAGGAAGTAGAGGAAAAACTTCTGCGCGATGTAAAGCTTGCTTTTTGGTATGGAATTCTCGGAAACTTCCGTTCCGTATCGGCGATACAACCAAAGCTGCGTCGAGCCAAAAACCAGGAGAAACGAGAAAATGATGGTAGACGAGACTGATTCCATGAAACATTTCGACAGTCCGTGATTGACCCACAAATCATCGAAAAATGTGGTATTCGGAGGACAAAACGACAAATTTGCGCTCGGCATGTTGGACATTGAATTTTATCAGTGTTTCATTGCAATAAAGCACCTCGGACTTGTGGAATTGTGTTTTGAGATAAAACTAATTAGTATTCCTGAAACAGAAGAACAATCGTTAAATTCAAATACTTTTAAAAGTTATTTTTGGGATTGTAAAATTGCGATGTTTTAGTTTGCAAAAAGTAAAAAGTGAAAGAAAGATGAAAAATTTGAATAACCTACAAAAATTGCACAATCACGGCTTTGATTTGATTAGCAATACAAATTGCGCGATCGAGTAAGCACATTTTTTGAAATAATATTCTCGGTGCTCACCGAGAATTTGTAATGAGCACCGAGTAATTATCGTGGACAATATATACTTACGAAATAAAACCTTAATTAGGCGTAATAAACTATATCGACGAAATATAAGACGGAAAGATTATCGGATTTAAAATGTCATTGTGTATGCACAGCTGATGTATTTTTTTTTTTTTTTTAGTGTCAATTTTCGACCTTGCGTGGCGCTACCAGCGCGAAGGCCATTCGAGAAGTGCGCATGTGCGACAAGTACGCGCGTCGACGTGTGATTATTTCAAATGTTAAAACTACGAAACATCTTTTATTGAAACAAAATGTATAACGATTCTTACTGTGTAGTGGTAATTTAATAGAAAAATGAGAAAAACGGCATTATTTAATTTACCAAGAGTAGAAAATCGAAATCATCGAACATTAAACATTACGACAAATGATCTGAAATGTAAAAAAAAATTATGATCCGATGAATTGTACCTACTAAAGGTAATTGCGACGTCTCCGATTATTTACCGACTCTTGGAAAATGTCAAGGGAGCGCGGGCAATTAAAACCTTTCAGAAACTTGCTCTCGAATCACGATCAATCACGATTTGCCACGTCAAATCGTCGCGCGGATTTTCTGTTTCCTTATCTCGAGAATCATTGTTTACTGTCGAATTCGAAACGAGCGCAATATATTGATCGACGCCGCTGCAACACAGTTGCGCTTTACGCATCCTAGATTGATTTTCTGACGAAGCGAAAGAGAAATCTCGCATGTTGGGTGGGTCAGTGTCATTATCTAGGTCCTAATAACTTCGCGCTCTCCAATCATGAGCGACATTCATCTCGCCGCAGGTATGAAAATAGTTTATTTAAACATCCCAAACTTTAAACAAATTATTGCAAATTTTGCAGGCTCGGAAAAGCCGAAAACGATCAAGGGAAAAGCGAGACTTTACAGTATGAAATATTGCCCGTTCGCGCAGCGAATCAGGCTCATGCTTCATTTAAAGAAAGTACCCCATGACGTGGTCAATATAAATTTGAAAAGTAAACCCGAGTGGTACTTCGAGGTAACTTGCTAATTAACAGTGAAAAAACAACTTTTCCGTTCTTATTTTCATTGCTTGTTCGCTTCGCAGGTTCACCCCGAGGGGAAAGTTCCGGCATTCGTTGATAGCGATGGCAAACTCGTCGTGGATTCCACCGTAATCGCTAATTACCTGGACGAGAAATACCCGGAGCCTCCGCTGTACCGAGAGGAAATGAAACCTCGGGATCTGGAGCTTTTGGGCCAGTACGACAAGGTGGCAAAATTCGTTTTCCTACTCTCGCAATTTTACAATGTTTCCCTGCTGAAAATCAATTTTTTTTTGCAGGTTATCGAAATCTTTTCCGGCAGCATCCATGGCGCGGACAAAAGACCCTTAGAGGAAATCATAATGGAAATCGAGGACTATTTCGTAGAGTTCGAGAACGAGCTGGTTTCGCGATCGTCGCCATTTTTCGGTGGTGATCAGCCCGGTATGCTCGACATTCTCATGTGGCCTTGGATAGAACGAGCCAAGTTGCTGCCTCTAATACACAAAGAAACGATTAGTTTCAACAAAGAGAAATTTTCGCACATCGTGAGTAATTTCTAACAACGTTTCCAACTTTCCTCGCTTTTTCTATCATCGACTTGTTTCAGCTCAAATGGATCTATGACATGCGCGAGCAGGACTTTGTCAAGGAAAACGCGTGTTCCTACGAGGAAGTTGCTCGCCTCATTGAATCGTTGAACGCCGGAAACATCGACTTTGACAATATTTAAATCGTTTACAATATAACTTGCGCTTCGAACATTTCTTTTCTTTTTCATAAATCGCAAATAAAGGTGAGACTTGAAAACTGTTTTTTATAGTGGAATTTTCATCGCTTTCTGTGTAGCGGACGAGAAAACATATCTTTCCCGGCTTAAAGCGTTGTTGCCTTAACGTGAAGAGACAATAAAAGAAAATCGTCGAAATTCAAACTCGTTTATTCATTCGCAATCGAGTCTCCGGTTCATCCAATACTCGCAAATTTATATTAATGTACAAAAATCTCTTTTTCACGTCGTCGAAGTCGCGGTAGAAGCCGCCGCCGCTGTCGCGGGAACGGCGATCGAGGTAGAAACGTTGGCGGTACTCGTTTCGCTTTTCGTGCCCGTAGAGGGCACGGCCGAACCTCAGGAAGACTGGATCTCCTCGATATTCAAATGCGCGATGAATCGCAGCCGCATTTGCAGCGCTGGCCGTAACCGCCTGATGATGCTCTCCACCTCGGTCTTTAAATTGTCCCCGATGAACATGTACTTTATGTGATAACTGAAATTCAAAGTTCAAAAGTCAGATTTCGAAAAAAAGTTGATTTCGAAAACAACAAATCAATCGTCAATTTACAGCAGGTCGCAGATTGGATCCATAAATTTCATATCCGCCTGCGCGTGGTCGACTTTCCCCAGCATCTCGTAGAGGTTCAGCGCCAGGTCGATGATGCACCGAGGTCTTTCAGCATTAAACCGTGACAGGGTTGGACCAATGAGGTGACAGACGTAAATCAACTGCTCCTCGCTCGTCACTTCCGGCTGTATCTTCTCTTTAATGAACCTAAAAATACCATAATCGAGTTAATAAAGTTTAAAGGTCGAAGAGGAGTCCAAAAATACGAAATGTAATTACTGGGGAATCGTAGCGATTTGTCCGGCGCCGGCATGATGCCAGATGGAGTGCGCTAAGGCGAGCATGTAGCTGTACTTGTTGTCAAGAAGACTATTGTGCGTGGTGTTGAAATTGAACAAATGAAACGGGCTCAAACTCTTGTACTGCCAATTCATCAACGCGGGACTTTTAACAGTTTCCACTAATTTGTCGTGTAAAGCCAGCCAGTAGGATTCCGGTAACGCTGCGAGAATCAGGCCAACGCAGTTTATTATGAGGTGGATTTCGTCCGAGGGAATACTGACGTAACTGCAAGCATTTGGAAACATATTAAAAAACAGTTTTCCCTTGGATTTTCATCAATAATGCAAATGACAAAAACCCTTTGAGAACGACGTCCAGTAGAGAATACGCAACGGAGTTCGCGGGTACGGGGAGAGCCATGATTTCCACGCAGGTCACATAGAGCGCTTGGGCCGCAGGGTTCGGGAACTCGTTGAATCGCCAATCGGTCGCCGAAAGATGCGGAGGTGTTTTCCTCCCCGACATTGCTGAAAAATGACATCTTTTCATTAGATTGATTCAATGATTTTTTGTAAAAATGGAATAAACTTACTCTCGACCATTCTCTGGACGAGACGAACGTAATAATCGAGTTCCGGGACCCAGACGACGGTGTCGTCGACGGGCGTGGGAGTCCCGGTGCCCCCGCATCGCACCAGGTACATTTGGTACGGTTCGCTCAAGGCCAAACCCCGGATCTCTCTCAACGAAGCGTGAACGGCTGCGACGAGTCTTCGCTTCAGCGGTGCCCTGTCCCTCAATGTTCTTTCGTAATAATGAAGCGTATTGTACAAATACGTCACCGGTCGATCTAAAAAAGAAGCAATATTAAAAATATTGTTGAAAATTTTTTCGAAAATGGAGAAGAAAGAAGAACACCGTGAAATTTGTAAAGACAGCCGAGGTGTTCCAGCAGGATTTCCAGGCTCTTCGAGACCGGCGGCAGTTCCAGGTAGCGATGCACGACGATGTCGAAAACCGGGAGAAATCGAAGGCAAACATTGCCGAAATAGACCGGGAGGTTCTGGTACTGACTCGGGCCGCCGCTCGTCTGCTCCATTATGCCTTCCGGGGCGAACTTTTCCGGGAACTTGCGGTGGAACGCGAGGTGCTTTTCATGCCAGTTCGACTGCTTCCAATGCTCCGAAGAATTCTCCTTGACAAACTCTTGGACGCGGCTCCGGAACTCGGAGGGTTTCAGAAGCAAGAGTTGAATGATGAAGAAGCAAACTTGGGCTTCGCTGCCTTCGTTCGTTCTCAGAGCCTGGCAAATTCAATAGAAATTTAGTTGCAAAATTCTGACTTTTTCATGTCCGAAAAATTAATTCGAAATTCACCAGACACAAAACGAGCCTGTCGATCGTGACGATGTTGTACTTCCAAATCATGTCGTTGACGGTGTCGACGCATTTGTTCACGTGCTGCCCGCCCACGCTGTTCGCGAATTCGTACACTAGGTAATCACAGAACATTCGCAAATGAGCCGACAAAGCTCGAGCCCCGATTCTCTCCAAAATTCTGAAAGAAAAAAGAAACTTGAGAATCCAAGAAATGCCGGAGTCGAAATCGAAGCTCGTACTTGTAGGCGATCGGACTGATCCTGTCGGTTTCCAGGATCATTTTCCATAGAAGACACAGGAACAGCGGTTGCGTCCCGGAGACCGAAAAGTGCGAGATGATGTCGTGCTCGTTGCTCATCGACGCCCAATTCCTATACTCTTCCTCGACGGCTTTCTGAAAACGTGAAAAACCTCGTAATTCGATGATCCAATTTATTTTACATGTATTTTTACCTTGATCTGAGCCTTTGTTTCCTTAGCAACGTTATTCTGTTGGAAAAACTCGCTAAGCGCCGGTGGGAAACACTGCAACGTATGATTAGCCCAAGAATGCGGCGTGTGCTGCATGATCGTGTTCAAAAGTTCCTTGCACCAGGTCCCGCTTAGCGAATCCGCGCCGGTCACGTGCATGGAGCGCGCCAGGGTCAAAACGAGGGCTCTGTTTAACTCTTCGGACTCGGCGGAGACGAGAGTTTTCGGCTCCGACAGGAATTTGGAAAGCTGGGGCTGCACCTCTGCCGAGCCCAATCCCGTGATCATGCGTAACGCCGTGCTCTCGACACTGAAAATCGTCACCCTTACAATCTATTTTTTCACGTCTTCAAAACTCTGAAGCTTACCAGAGGTGAAGCTGAGTCTGATTCGTTTGCGGCACAGCGGCCAAACTATGAAGATGCGATAAGATTTGGACTCGATAATGCGGCTGGATGTGGTGCATTCTGTAGCTGAACATTTCCAGGAGGGTGTACAAGGTTCCCCAGGCGTGGGATTTGAAAACCGTCGGCAACAATTGACCTGAAAATACCGAAAAACTTGAATTTCCGTTCCGATTTTGAAGGCGGCGATTTTCGCTAACCGATGAAGCCTTTGATTCCGAGACTCTCGATTTCCGTGTAGACCAAAAGTCTGCTGTAAGTTTCGACGAAGGCAGGGGGCAAGGAAATGTTTCCTTTGGATTGGGCCGACTTGATGACGTGGGCGACAATGCTGTGGATCAGGCTCATTTTAGCGTGTACCGTCAAAGAATCCAGGATCGACATGGACAACGGGGTCGTCGGACCGTTCGCCAGGGCCGCGTTGTTTTGCAAGGACTGCAGAGTCTGTTGCTGCTGCTGTTGCTGACTCTGCGTCAAGAAAATTCATACATGATGAAACTCATTACATTCGGATCGGGAAATTATGGACCTTCTGCGTGCCCAAAATCGTTTCGAAAAGCGCGGTCATTGGGCGGTTGAAGTAATCCTGGTTCGTCGAGTACGCGTTGCACAAAAGCGCGATTCTGTAGTCGGAGCCCATACACAGCGACGAAGTCGGCATGACCAAGTGTTGCAAAAATCTAAAATAAATTACAAATATTATACATAAAACGTGGAGAAATCAGCGACGTTTCGAACGTACTCGTGATGCAATTTGAGCGCATGGGGAATCGGTCGATGAATATTCGTGAGCTCGGTTTGCGCTTTTCTCAAAAGATGCATCCAGATGCAAATTATCGCCATCTGGTGCGTGCACAGCGGCTGCGTGTAATCCGGCATTGGAAGCGGCTCCTTTTCCGGATAAAGAAGATCGTAAAGTTTGAAAACGGGCAAGAAGTTGGACAACTGAAAAATATACAAAATATAACTCGTATTATTTGCGTACAACATTTCTCGCTACGACGACAAAAGCAAAACCCACCGGATTTCGTTGTATGCTTCCGGAAATGAACTGCAGGAGTACCCACATGAGATGATCTCGGCCCTTTTTCCACTCGCGACCGACCAACTAAAATCGTTTTAACCGTCAGTAATTCTTTAACTTTCAAGCAATTTCCCAATCGTTCACCTTATCGTGAATTGCCATGACAAAGTTGGGGAAGCAAGCGAACTGAAAGAGCACGAAATAAATGAGCTGCGAGGAGAGATGCAACCAAACCCAGTGATGCGCCAAAGTACCGTCGGAGCCCTCAGTCAACGTGGGGTCATTTTCCGATCGTTCCATCGTGTGAATTACGAGCTCCACTAATTGTTCCTCCAAAGCCACGCAGCGTTGTTTGTGCTAAAACAAAGAATCGGAAATTAGAAATCTGAATGTGGGCTTACGTTCAATATTTTCGAGGATTTTTTATATACTTGTTTTTGAAGACCGAGCATCGAGCAAACCATGTCACGACTGTAAGGTTGTTCGAGCACATACCGCAGCAGCTTAGTCTGCGGCTGCAAAAGGTCCTCGTCGTAAGGGAGACTGCCCTTGAGAAAAAACTTGAGAGTCGTCGGATCCAGGAGCCAGGGATTCAGCAAATGATCGGCATAGCCCGTGTGTTCCACGACTGGGAGCATCTTTGATTGACCCACGATTGACACCATCTGCGCCGTCGGTCGGAAACTGTCGACGAAACTTGAGAGAAGTTTCGCCAGTTCCTTGAGTACAATTACAAAGTTCATATTTCAGTCTGTTTTTTTTTGGCTCTGTAAAGTCTATTAAATTACCCAATGTGGCCACTTTTGATCAGGATAATACTTTTGAATCTCGGTGACGACCAAATAGCTCGGCAAAAGGCACGCGTTCCTGTCGAATATGTACTCTATCACGTTTTTCAGAGCTTTGAACTGCGGCAGCATCGACGCGTCCAATCTTGCCGGGAAATTTCTTGCTTTTTCAATACACATCTGAAAATTGTCATCGTTTACAACGTTTGCCTTAATTCTTATTTATTTTTGTCTTCTTTGTTGATCGAACCTTCATAATTTCTCGAACACCCTTGTAATCGACGCCTCCGATTATGTGGCGAATCAGGATGAAACACTCGACCCAAAAATCTTGCAGCTGGTACTGCAGTTTTCCAAAGTTTAGGATGCACTCGCAGACCAATCTAAAATGAAATGGTATTAGTTTTTGTGACCAGGAGGGAAATGGATCTTTGGATTTTACCGAGAAGGCAAAACATTGTTAGCAACGGCGTGTTCGAGCAAGGAGAGCAGGAGTTTTAATCGGCCGTGATTCGTCATGGACGCGGCTTGAGTTAGACACTCTCGAATGGCATTTTCCTGTTGCTCGCTGGGCAGTCCCGTGATCGCCGCCGTTAATTCCTGCTGCCATATCGAGATTTTGGCAGTCTCGTTTTCGAGGTTGTGAACCAAAACGCCGCTAAATGCTTCCTCAATCGCCTCGACTTTCTGTAAAATGGAATGATTGAAAATTGAAAATGGGTCGAATAACTCGTGTAAATCAAAATCTTTTGACTTTAATACAAAATTTAATGAATTTGAGTAAACTGCCGAGTGACTTTTCTAATTAACCATAAATTGTGAGGATTGAAATGAAAATCGTTAAAAGGAGAAGAAAATTGAAAAGAAGAAAAAACAAATCGTGAATTGTACTTGCCAAAATTTCGTTAACAATATTTGCAATTTGTGTCTCTGTGCCCATTTTTATTGATTTCTTAACAATAACTAATAATTATTGGATTGAGATAAGTTAAACACGATCGACAATTTTTTTCCCCCCCTTTTTTACATTTCGTAATAGAAAATGTACTTTGTTTTTAATATCAATTGTCGGAGGAGACCAAAAACATTGACGCTACAATATGAAAACATCAGTATCAGTTGTGTCAGTTTTCATGGTGGCAACAATGCGCAGACGATTACGCATCAAAGTAATTTACGCGGTCGAATTTGAAATTGTAATTTTTTCAACAAAGAAATGTAGTTTTTCCAAAAATGGCGATTTTAGTAAAAGCAAAACATTTGGAAACACAAGTACTTATCAATCGATTCCAAAGATTTTATTATTTCAATCTCTTTACTTTTTCAAAAATGAATGTGTTTTCCCGCATGGGAGCAGTAGCAGCATCTGGCGGAATTTAGAAAAACAATAATTTCGACTGACGGCCGCCGCTGTTGCCGGTGCGTGAAAAAGCGCGTGTTTATTTAATTTAACCGAATACAAAAACCTCGTAATTAGTGTAATTGCAGAAAATACCTTTCATTAATTTAGTTGAAGTTTCCGCAAAGTCGGAATAGTCGTTTACGACATGGCTGGTGAGTCGACTGTACACTATTCGGGACTTTCCCGCGCAACGTTTAACCGGTTTAACCTCAATCTTTATGTTTTTCTTTTTTTCAATTTCGAAAATTTGTTTTTCGACTAGCATGATTTTTACGGCGGAATTGACATTTTTTCTTTCAGACGCATCGAATTCCGGCGATATGTGGACCCCGTACAAAGAGTTACAAAGTCTCATGGATCGCTACATCACCTCGGCGGGGAACTCCCAGGATCCGCAATGTCACGAGTTTTTCGAAGTCTTGCACGAACACCGGCAAAATTTTCTCGCGCTTCTCAAAAATCCGGTATGTAAATGCAATTTTTCTCTCATTTTTTCATCGTCATTTTAAAATATTTATTCGAATTTGGAGAAACGAAATAATTGGAAAAGATGACACAAAGTTACCTTCATTAATTTACATTTGTGTTCCAACAGGCAAAAAATGCAACGAGTCGACAAGAAATTCTTCGTGGAGGCACGGAAGGAATAACTTCTCCTGGAATGGGGCTACAGTTGCTCCCAAAAGAATTGATAGATGAAGTAATCATCATCTCCGACATGTACGACCTTGGAGAGTACATGGCCTTGGATTTATTGTACACCGCGGAATTACAAATGTCAAATTATCCGGGACTGACAAGAGGCTTGACCGCAGTGCTTTTGTACTATGATGGGAAAAAAGCTTTAGCTTCTAGTTTAAAAACTTTGGTCCGAGCGAGATCAGGGAACAGTTGGTCATTGGACATTCCTATATCGCTCACAAAACGAATTACGGAATACACAAACAGACTGCAAGAGGATGGTTTGTTGGACAGAATTCTGTCTCTCCTGGAAGAAATGAATGCCACAAAGGTAACGAAAGAAGATATTATAGGGAAAAGAAAGAAGGATTGAAATTTATTTGTAACTGTAATTTTCAGGAGCAGGAATTGCTGCAGCAGAACAGAGCCCTTGGCGGAGCCAAACACCACCACATGGTCATGAAACTGTACAACGAGACCAGGCAAGAATTGGCCGATATTCTATACATGTGGTCTGCTCAATCTTCTCTTCCACGATCGATAACGTTTCGACTTTTGTCCTTCTTGCAAACTCGTCAACCAGATCTAGAAGGCGATCAAAAAGGCGGACTTGATCATGTATTTTTGACCCTGGTCATGACTTTGTTGAACACGCTCAATCTCAGTCTGCTTCACAGTCAAGAAGATGGAGAAGGTGACATAAAAATTTTGAAATTTGAATGAATGTTGTAAACTTTGTTACAAAAACAAAATTCAATTTACAGAAATCATACGAGCGATGCCAATAATAAGCGAACCAGGGATGCTGGAAGAAATGGTTCAGAAACTACTGTCGGGAAACATCGTCTGGGAGAGTCCAGGCTTACGTGGTCTCGTGCAGCTCGTTCTGGCAGTCGCGGTAACAACCATAAGATCCTCGAACCATCTTTATGCCATGCAAAACATTCCAAAAGAGGACGAGATTCTGGAGAAAGCATTATCGAACAAGGCATTTCATTTCTGTGCCGATGTAGTTTTGAAATCCTCGAGACTGTACTACGAGGAGTTCTACCTGCGATATTTCCACACGCTCATTTCGGACTTAATTCTCCTGATGCCGCTAAAAATCAAGGAGCTGAGGAGCCGCGCCGAAGAATCAATGCGCCTCATTCAAGCGTACCAACAGCAAGAAATTGAGCCCCCGATAAACCTGGACGACCACTTCAAGTACCTCATTTTGATGGTGGCCGAGCTGTACAAGCACGATCCCCAGAATCTGAACCTGGCCATGGATTACTGGTGCCAGCCTTCAAATTCGTCGCACTTATCAAACTCGATGCACTCCAGGCTGCCCTCGAGACAGGTCGCGCTTTTCAAATTCGTTCGATTGGCCGGGGAAATTCTGCCCCCGGGACTGTTCGTGCCATATCTCAAAATGATCGCTTCCTTGGCTTCCTCGGCGCCCGCGGCGAGACAAGCTTTCAACTTTCTCAAACCCAACGGTGAACTTTTTGAATTTTTACAATTTCGAGCAAACGACGAAACATTTTTATTAAATTCAATAATCTTATTTTAGGATCTTCGGGATCAACGGCGATCTCCTGGGACCACTTTTTCAATTCCCTCAACCGCTACTACTTCAACCTGGACCAGCCACCGCCTATTCCGCCGCACGACACCGTATACCGCCAGAGAAATCATTCCAAGGGAATCGAACCGAACGAAGTAAAAGGCCTCGAGGCTGTTTTACTCGTCGTTCAAGTAGTCGCCAAGTACGACGAAATGGCTCGGGTCGCTCTATGCGATAACAAGAGTTGGAAAGTCCTGCCAGGACTGTTGGGTCTCGTGTGCTGCACGATGCCAATCCCGCTGAAAGGCGTGCTCGTGAGAACCCTGGCTGCGCTCGCGCGTTCCCCGGAGAGTTCGTCCACCGTTTGGAGAAAGCTGGAAGAAAAGCAAATAATCTCCACCATCCCGACAACGAGCAGTTACCAGCCACGCGGAGTTCAAACGGAACTCGAGGAAATCGAATCCCGCAACGAAGAATACCCGCTGACCAGGGCGATGCTGGAGCTCCTCGACGTCCTCACCGACTTCCCGATCCCGCGGCTCCTCGGCGTTGGCCAGCGCAGTCCAGGCTTCGACCCGTACCTTAATTTCATCGTAAACACCGTCTTCCTGAGATTCAACACGCGCTCTTACAAAAACCCCGCAGAAAAATGGGAAGTGGCGAATTTGTGCCTGAAAATATTCTTCAAATTGATAAAGCAGTACAGCCCGTCGATCGAGGATTTCGTGGGCTGCAGGGTTGAGATCCAGGGCGGCGAAAGCACTTCGGTGAATCCCGTCCCGGGTTACCATCTCATGACGGAACTGAACTCGAATTCGGAGCTCTTGCGCGTCATCCTCTACATCCTCGACGAAGGTTGCCATCTCCTGGACACTTACGAGGTTTTCGCCGGGAAAAAGAACTTGGAGCGCTGCACCTTGTTCTGCCTGAAAATCCTGGAGCAGGGCTTGAAGCTGCAGCACGAATACATGACGCAGCTAACGAGCGTGAATCCGACGAATAGGATTCAAACCGGATTGTCGCGACTGCTTCTGGGGGTGAATCCGCGCACCGGGAAACCTGACCACATGATCAACGTCGCGAAGTACATCTCATACAACTCTTGGCTCCAGCAGCACGCGTACCTGGCCATCACCATCATTCAAAACGTCTCGAACCAACCTGCCGCCGATTCCGAATTGCTTTCAACTTTCACGGCGACGCCGTCGCTCGCTACCGCGATTCGCCATGGATTCGTCGAGTGTTTGGAGGCGCAAGACGACGCCAGGACCGACAAGTTCGAATCCTCCGAAGATAAAATGAGCATCGCCCAGTGCAAAGAAAGGATCTTGCTGCTCATGATGCAAAGCATCACGCGGCCCGCGCCCAACCTCGCGCACTTTCTCCTGGGTTTCGATATCAGCAAGGACATCCGGAAAACGGTCATCCAACAGCCCGGAATCCTCGGATTTCCAAGGACTTGTCTTCATTCCGTGCTGTCGATTTTGGAATTGTCGCTGGAGCGAGGCAGGGACAAGATAACAGAGACGTGTTATTGGTTCCTTCACACTCTCTGCGCAAACACAAAAACTTGGATGCCGATTCTGCGCTTTTTACGAACTGCGATGAACCAGGACTTTATACAGCGGCATCTTTCGAAGCTTCCGTTTCAGGGCTCACAAAGGGCCACGGATTTGATGTGCATGTCGTGGCTGCTCAAAATCGCCGCAATTGGTAACAGATTTTTTGGGGGAAAAATGACAAAGCTCGAGTTTTGCAAATAATTGAAGCATTTTTTTTCTTTTCAGAGTTACGAGTCGGAAGTGGGAGTCTGCAAAACTCGCTGATCCAAAGGCTCGTTGGAAGCTTCGCCACCGCGGACAGAGAGCCAGGAGCGCACTCGCAGAAACTTCTGATGGACCTTTTGCATTACATCGATTTTGAGTTGCAGCTGGAACCGCCAAAATCCTGGGAATTCTTCGACCCGTCGCAAATCGAGATTGCACTGGGGCGTTGCAGCGTCTCTGGTCCCCTGAGCGAAGGCCCGTTATTGATCAACGTTAGAAAACTGCACTCCCTCATTAACGAGGAGCTCGCGGTGACGCAAAACAGTGCCACTGCGACGCAACGTAAACTCATGCAGCAGGAATTAGAGTCTATCATTGCTTACGCGATCAGGAGGAACCAGACGAAAACCCTGTCCTATGCGACCGTCAAATTCGTCGAGGGCTGGTGCCAGACCACGGAAATCCTCTTTTCCATAGCCACGAACCAGCAGCTCCCGGCGTCCCAGAGGCAAAACCTGCTGCTGAATTTGTCCCATGATCTCTTGCAGAAGATGACGTCCTGCGACACACTCGGCGAGATCAAAACCCTTGTTTCCGGCACCGTCCTGATTCTTCTCGTAAACCTACGAAATATCTTTGTCTTCCAAGGCAGCGACGAGTTCCGTCCTTTAACCGCGACCAACACGACGATGATGAAGATCATCCTGAACCATATTCTCCAGTGGATCCTCAACTCCGAGGCTTCCTCGCAGAAAGTTCGAACGCACCTGTACGGCGCCTTCCTCAACTTCCTCTGCGTAGTTGGGACCGACAAAATTGAGGCCCTCAACCCCATGGATACGATGTACGTCAGTCAGCTGGACAATACGATGTATCGCGCGTTGCCCATGCAAGAACGCTCTCACCGCTACGCTACGGTCCAAGTGATCAACAGCTTCGGGGACAAACTCATGGACATCATCTGCCACAACTGCTCCGGTGGTCACGACGTCTGCAAGATGCTCGCGCTCTCTTGCCTCGACAAAATCCTGGAGCTCGACTGCGACAACTCCTGGGTCATTTACTTATCCAGCCGAGGGTACCTGAAGCACATGATCGACAGCTTGCTGGAAACAAACACTTTGCTTCACGGTATGCTCCAACCTAACCCACAGACCCTGCGACCGCTGTACCTCTACGAGGCAAAGATGGCGATGTTCTGTCGCATGGCATCTACGAGATTCGGCGCTGAGAGCCTTCTGGAGAACAACGTTCTTTCCTGTCTCTCCAGCATGAGCGTCTTCGACCAGCACCCGGACGTCCACTTGAGATTCGAAGACGCCGAGACCTCGTTTTTGCCTCCCATCGAGGAACGATACCAACAGATTTTCCTGTCCGGGCTTTACCTTTGCGACGCTCTTCTCACGACCTTGGGCACGGAGAATCAGTCCTGCTGCATGCAAATTTGCGGCTTCTTGCAGAGTCATCGGGACACCGTCGAGACGGCTCTGAGGAACGCTCGGCCGGACTCGAGCGCGCTTTTCCTGAAGGAGGTCGCTTGCCTCACCGGAGTCATTGCAAGATCCGCTAACTTTGGTAGGATCGTTATCGTAAGGATTTTTCATGATCGCCGTTTAACGGATTTGTTTTCGGTTTTAGATATGTACAAATTGGTGGACGAGGAATTGGAGAAGTCGAACGGACACGCGATGGAGGATAGTACTGGAATGAGGGAACTCCGGGCTCATCTTTATAGACTGCAAAAGCTGCTTTTATCGATGCTATCGAAGTTTCGCTTGAAACAGCCCACGCAGCAGATCAATCGCAAGGCGGACTTTGATAAACAGCACTCTTACTTTGTTCAAATCACGGCGAATATCATGCTTTACGCCAGGAACCAGGTACTTTGAAAATAAAGTTTTGTGGATTTCACCGGTATTGACTGGTTTTGTTTTGAATTTAGATGCAGCACAGTCGAATGGATCAAAAGTTACGATACGTGCTGTTCAACCCTTACTTGACGCAACCACCCGAGAGTTTAGAAGGAAGAATGAGAGAGTCGACGAGCGGGACGCCTTTGGGAGTCGTCCTGGATCATTTATTGTCCGCCACTGCGTTCGTACACTCCGAGTTACCCTTGATTGATCTGTTGATACAAAAATCTTCATTGGTCAAAGAAATGAGCAGCGCTGATCTCAAAGAGGTACTTTTCAAATCGATTTTTCAATGTAGAGACTTTTTTTTACTCAACTTTTTTGTAATTCGCAGTACCTTACGGAGGAGGAAATGGAGCTGGACGCGAATAAGCAGCGCATGGTCGTGGAACAACGACTGGGGCAACAAATTAAAAAGAAACGACAGAACGTGAAATATTGCTCGCTCATGCTAGAACATAGTTTGTACATTCTCTGGAGCCATTTGGACTTTTATACTACACAGGCAGTTACGAGACACAATACGAGTCACGGTGAATTTCTTGAACCTTAGGTTTAGCTGTCAAATTCTTGATTCGTTGATTAATTTATGCGATTTTTTTGATACAGCTATCGACGCGAGTATAATGGAGTGGAGGGTGTCCAACGAGTTGATTGCAGATTTAAAACAAGGGCTTGTCTCCGTCTTCTCGGAAGCTTTTGAGACGCAGCTTGTGGAGACGAAAAGCGAGCATACGACCGTGGATCGCAACTTTATTCAGGCACTCATCAGGCGAATCAAGCGACTATTACAGTTTATCATTATTGGAAAATAGTTTAATGGAAGAATTTGTTGAATTTGGAACTTTTTTAAGCTGAGGGGATTGTCATTTTTGTACGAAACGCGTCGAGGGACTCAATGCGCACCAATTTTCATACTATTTCTATGATACAGAGGGTGCTGATCCAAAAGTGTAACCAATGCCAGGATGTAGTTAATAAATTTATTCACAAAATATTCATTGTTCACATAACAATGTTACGCTTCGAAATATTTTTCGATTATATAAAAAATACTTTCAGCAATACTCGATATTAATACTTGGTACCAACAATACAAAACCCATGTTCAGATTAGATGGAAAAACTCAAGACAAAATTATGGCTTCGTCCCATGGACCGTAAATGTTGTCCTTGTACTTCTGCCATCGAATATACCACAAAGGACAAATGACATGTACAAAACCTGTTACAACCAAATAAATACAAGTAATACCCAAGGACAAAGTGTTGGTCAGAAAGCAAAGCGTAGCGACTGCCAAAATCGAGGAAATCGTGGCGTTGATGCTCACTTGGGACAGCAAAAACGGAAGCAGTACGAAACACTGCGCTGCCACCGTAAGCAAAGTAAAAGCGTACAAAGGAGTAGCCAATCTGGAAGCCAGCATCAGCGAGCCAAAAATCGAGGACGTGATTGACAAGGAATCCGACAGCGAGACCTGGGGAAGACCGTATCTGCTGAACGTCAAATGCGTCAGGAACATAACCGTCGTCGTCGCGTAGATGGTATTAGTGCTTATCGTTTCTGTCAAGGTCTTTAGAACAGGGGACAGAATGTAACTAAAAGCCAGGAAGATGACGACGATTCGAATGTCCTTGGAAAGCCGTTGGAGAAGGGAGGAGACTTTGAAGGCGTAGATCAAGTAGCCGATGATCGTCAGGAACGAGCTGCAGAGGAAAGTGGCATTTGGGCTGGCCCATTGATTGTCGAGCCAGGTGAAGACTATGACGAAGAACGTTACGATACTGATCCTTATCGATAAACCCGCGCCGACATCCACAGCGTCCGATGTCGTTACATTGTTTGGTTTTACGTTTTTTCGGAGCTCTTCGAGGAAGGTTTCGTCGGTGTAGTTGTCCGGGAGGCTGTGATTCTCGTAGAGGTTTTTCCGCCAGTGCTTTGGGGCTGCGTCCATCCTCGAATTTTTAAATACGTCGAAGCCTCATTGAATTTTCCCTACGGTAGATGTAGTTGAAGAAAAATTGATTTATCGTATAGTAAAATGAAACGTTTTACCCGCTAAAATAAAATTGTATGAAAACTGAGAAAACGGAAGTTACCGCATATTCATAGACAATTTGTTTACTTTTCAAGTACGAGGGCGTTTGTTGTTTTGCTAATCCCGCCCTTGATTTCTGCAAAAATCCACTGGAACCGATGACATTTTAGGTTGCTTTATTTATTTATTTTTCGCTAAACGAGGATGACAAATCGATCACGTGTCTCGCGTGCAGTGACTTCATGTCCATGTGTGTACTACTGTGTGTGTGCGTCTGTGTGTTTTATCGGATGGTTACGCATAACCTCAATTCAATGTCGACACCGATCTGCATTTCCTTTGCTCTTTTTTCGAGCAAAATACCAAAACATCACCAGTGGTCATAATTGTCCACCCTAAACTAAGGTACGACAAAGTAATAGACAATAATTACAATAACTTCCAATTCACGAGTTTTTCCTCGATAACGATAAATGTACACGAATAACGAATAGTCGTAATTGTCATTCTTCCATCTATATTCCGTCTATTCAATTTCAAAAATTAATCTTTTTCACGTTTTTACGAAATTGTAGAAAATGAAGAAGTTTAAAAGAGCCCAGGCGCAAAACAAAGCTTCCATCGAGAAGCACCTGGAGGCAAACGCGTTCCTGGAGTCGAGCAGCGAAGACGATGACGACGGGAAGGAAGCGGTACTGCAGCAGGCGGTCGGTAAAGTCCTCTCCAATTACGAGCACGAGGGCGGCGATACGGAAAAAGTGCTGTCTTACCTGACCGACATCTTCCAATCGGGCGGAGCGATATGTCTCATTTGCATCTCGTCGGTCAAAAAATCCGACCCTGTAAGAAAACCCATCGACACCTACAAACTCTAAACAATCAAAACTGTTGTTAAAACCTTTCATTTGCAGATCTGGAACTGCAGAAAATGCTATACTTTCATGCATTTGCCGTGCGTTCAGCACTGGATTCGGGACAGTCTGAGCTACAAACAGGACAAGGGAATAACGCCCCTTTGGGCATGGTAAAATCCTCGTCCATTCGTTCTCCGTTCCACCGCGTAAAATCTAATTATCCATTTTTTCCAGTCCCAAATGTCGAATGGAGTACAAAGATTCAGAGATTCCTGCGAAATACGTCTGCTTCTGCGGGAAGAGCGTGGACCCCGAGTACCAGCCCTGGTCAATTCCCCATTCTTGCGGGGAGGTTTGTGCCAAGGATTTGCAGATTGTGTGCGGCCACAAGTGTCACTTGCTGTGTCATCCTGGACCGTGTCCGCCTTGTCCAAAAATGGTCATGGTCCCCTGCTTCTGTGGCAAGCAACCAGAGCGCCCGAGGCGCTGCAACGCCAAGGAATGGGGCTGCGGTGGAACCTGCGGAAAGAGGCTAAAAACTTGCGAGCACTCGTGTACTATGACTTGTCACCCCGGGGACTGTCCTCCCTGCTCCGAAATCCTCTCCTCGTCCTGCAACTGCGGCCTCAGGAAAGAGCCGAGGAACTGCAACGAGCTTTTCTGGCGCTGCGAGAAAGTTTGCAACAGAAGATTGTCCTGCAACGTCCACGTCTGCGAGGAGCATTGCCACCGTTCCGATGATTGCGGCCCGTGCCCCTTCGAAAAGAACCGGACTTGTCCCTGCGGGAAGAAAAAGTATGCGATTTCCTGCAAGCAGACCCAGGCTCCGACCTGCGGGGACACTTGCGGCAAACTCCTGGACTGCGGGGCACATTACTGCAACATGAGGTTCGATGTTCGACGATATTCGTCGAAGAAAATCGAAATACATTCTAAGCAATTTTTTGGATTTTAGATGCCACGCGGACAAATGCGGTCAATGCCTGGAGGTTGTGAAAAAGACTTGCAGGTGCAACAGCTTCACCAAAGAGATCACCTGCGGCAAAGAGTTCCATTGCAACAAGAAATGTACGCAAATGCGGCTCTGCGGGAGACACCCCTGTAACAAAAAATGCTGCGACTGCCTGCTGAAAAACAATTTCAACGTCTGCGAGAAAACTTGCGATAATACATTAAACTGCCGGAAACATGCGTGCTCCGCGCCTTGTCACAGCGGACCCTGTTACCCGTGCCCTCGAACGGTGGTCATTCAATGTCGTTGCGGCAGCAGCAAGATCACGGTGCCCTGCGGAACCGTGAAGAAAATCAAGCCTCCGAACTGCAACAAAATGTGCAAAATCCCCCCGGTTTGTCATCACCTCAAGAGGGAATCGCACAAGTGCCATCGAGGAGCTTGTCCCCCCTGCAAAAAAACCTGCCAGCTGGTCCGTGATAACTGCGGGCATGCTTGTCCCGCCGTTTGTCATTATCTCGTTTGGATCAAGGTGCAAAATTCGACGAAACGATGGAATTTTCGTTTCTAATTCGTACATTTGTTTTAGGTGAAGATGAACGGAGTGAATTCGCAGCCCGCGGGACCCTGGGATCAGCAGAAGGACAAGTGGGAGGAGAAAACTTTGCCTTGTCCACCTTGCGAGGTCTCGGTCATGGTGACTTGCCTCGGGGGGCACGAGACGGTTCCTTACCCCTGCTACAAAGCCATCCCGAATTCCTGTCTTCGAGAGTGCGGGAGGATCCTCGGCTGCACGAATCATCGCTGTGAAAAACTCTGTCATTTGGTCGGCGATAACGAGGACGCGGAGGAGAGAGACCGATGTACCCAGTGCGAGAAATCTTGCGCTTTGGCCAGGCCCAAAGGCTGTACTCATTCTTGCGACGAAATTTGTCATCGCGCGCCTTGTAAACCATGTAAACAGCTCGTTCGCGTGACCTGCCACTGCGGGATTAATACCTTGTATATTAGATGCGTCAAATTGACTTCTGCCGGTGTCGAGGAACGCGATGAGATGCTGAAATGTGGCAATCAGTGTCCCAAAAATGTACGTTTTTTTTTCTTGATAGAAGATACGATTTTGTTTATGCGTTTTTTAATATTTCAGTTCGCCTGCGGTCACCGCTGTATCGAAGACTGTCATTCCGGAACCTGCAGGAAGGAAGATTTTTGTAGCAAGAAGGTCAAGATATGGTGTAAATGTAAGCGGATAAAGAAGGAGTTTTCGTGCAAGACTGTGAGAGCTGGTCAAGGAGTCGTAAACTGCGACGAGGTTTGTCAGAAGAAAAAGACAGAGGAAGAGGAAGCGCTACAGTTACAGATTGCAAAGAAGCGAAAAGAGGAAGAAATACGAAACCAGAAGGAAATCGAGATGTTCGAGCGGAAGTTCAAGCCGCGTAAAAAGGGCAAGGAACGAAACCGCATTGAAAACGAGGCAAACTCCAAGACCAACGCGTACTTGAAATTTGGCATTTTATCAGTCGGAATCGTCTTCCTAGCTTTTGTACTGTTTTACATTAATGGCCAGTTTCATGTTATCGACAATAAACTTTTTTAAGTGTTTCATGAAGATTTTACACGACTGAAATTGAAATCAACTCGTTACTATTGTACACTAGTCAATTTTACTACCGCTGTAGAAACTCGAATGACACTTTTTGCGTGTGTTTTAAATAATTGATCGACGAGTTGTAATTTACAAAATAGAAAAACTGGATGTTGAAATTGTTTAGCCTTGTAACAAAAGTGATAGAAATATTGGAATATGTATAGAGTTGTGGATTGTAACAGTTTACGAGCGATTTTAAAGAAGAATAAAATGTACAAAGAAACGATTTTGTTATTATTATAGAGTGCTCGGCAAGGACTTGAAAAATCAAGGGTAATAAATAAAATTTGTGACATGATGAATTATGTACTTCTATTAGATTGCTTACAAAATGTTTTATATAAAATCTGAAATTCTCTTTCTAATTAAAAACAATGAAAATTCATTTCAAAATAAAAATTACACTTTTATACGTTTGTCTCTAATTCGCACATTGAAATATATTACATCTTGTATATTTTATGAGTTTGGGACCGTCGAGCCGAAAAAGGGTTAATCTCCAGAAGCGCAGTGCAATGATAGAATCCACTACAAATTGTCTTTAGCTTATCGAGATGTTAAGTTATTATGCAAGGTCTGTACACTCACAACCGTTCAGATACACAATGACATATCAATATATTATATATAGCAGACTGACAACTAAATTCCAGCAGCCGATTCAAGTTTATCGAATTTTGCTCAAATTTTTCCGAGTCGGATCTTAAAAATTGAAGAAAAAGTAATAAATGTTCTTTCGTTCTTGTCAGGGTCATTACTTTTTATTGTTACAAATCGATGACAACACTTGTACTAAACTGTCCACACATTGAAAACAAAAATGCAAAGTCGCAGAGTTTCTTTTCAGGAAAGAACATTTAAAATTAATCTTGAAATTCACATTAAGCTATCGCACTCTCGAGGGTGGCGCATTGGTAGAGCATTTAAAGACGCGTTTATAAAACAATTTTTCAATCAGTCATAATTCAAAAAAAAAATTATTCTCTCTCCCTTGCTCTTTCTTCCATTCACTCAGTACACACTTTTTTCACTCTTTCTCATCATTCTTGCTTTCTACATATAGGTGTTTATACATATACATATATACGTATGTATATATACACATACATATACAAAAGTCCATATTAAATATATTTTACAATAATATTATCATTGTACATGAACAACGTATGCTCTATCCTTGTTCATCGCTAGCGGAACCGCGCACTTGACAAATCGCTCGAAACTCTTGTACTTCCACCTTTTTCACCCTACTTTTCCACCGAGAAACCCTTCCTGGACCGCGCACAATACTCAGCCACGCTGGTTAGGCTAACGACTGACAAACGATCGCCAATTAGTTGGAATAGGGATAAATTTTTACATCCCGATCCGCGCACCGCCTACAATCAACAAAATACACGAGTCATAATTTCCATGTAAATAGAAAGTTAAAAGAGCGTCATATCAGGGGTTGAAACTCGGGCAAAAAACTTACACGATAATTGCAATAGAATGTGGTTATTCCTTCTTTTCTTCAGAAGCGGAGACATTGGAAGTTTTGTCCGCGGAGGATTCCTTTGCCTCCTTACTCGTGTCCGAGTTTTCGTGGGCGGACTCTTTTGACTCGGCCTCCTTCTTCTCGTCGGCAGTGCTCTTGGAGTCATCGGCCGAGTTCTCGGACTCGTCAGTCGCCTTCTCGCTCTTGGAATTGGACTCCTTGTCCGTGGCCTCTTTTTCGTCCGACTCCTCTGAACTCTTGTTCTCGTTTTCCGCCTTTCCATCCTTCTCGTCTTCGCCGTCGACTTTCATCGCCTCCGTCTCATCCTTCTCGTTTTTGTTGTTCGCGACTTCGTCGTCGGTGTTGGCCTCATTGTTTTTGTCTTGCCGCTTTGGGCGACCGCGACCTCGACCCCCCGACGTCTTCAGTGACGTGTCTTTCTTCTCTCTCTTTGCAGGTGATGGTACAGGTGTCGCTGGCTGGAGCCCTCGCGCTGCGCTTCGCGTGCGTCTTCTGCCATCGACCTCGGCTCCGGAGTTCAAACCCTGGATTATTGCATTTCATTAGTACAATCGTTTACACATATTTTTGTCTCAAGTTGTTATTTAATTTTCATTTATCAAATTAATTTTTACAGCGTTATCTTGAATTATCACGTTTTCTACCGAATTCACCTTTTTTTTCAAATTACATGAAACTTTGAAAAAATAAATTAAAATTATAAAAACTCCCCTTTCGAAACTATTTTTTTAATGAAAAAAAAAAACAAGTTTGTATTTGAAGGATTTAAAGTTTCGATAATCAGGGTTGCCAATTCTTAACGCGTTAACAACGTTGACAAACGTTTCATCTTGAAATTGAATTGGTAATGATGCGTGCGCGCGCATGTGTTGCGTCCCCACTACACCGCGACCTCAGATAACAGATGCGAGGTTGGCGGGGTAACGATATCACAAATCGAGGTAAATCGACGATCAAAGGGATGCAACCTTGGCCTCCATCGCCTCTATTTATTCGTCCCCGAATTTTTGAACTTACTTTCACGATCGCCTCGCTTTCCTGTGCCGCTCTCTCCAGCGTGGAAAGTCTCTTTGAGCTGCTCCGTTTGTTTTTCGCAGCGGGCTTTTCCTCGCTCAGCTGCTCCTTGAAAAGAATGTGAAAAAAATGCATCAGAGAGCCCCTCGTTTCGAACGTGTCGTACATCGAACTTTCGGCGCGAAAGTAAAGTCATAAATCGTTGCGCCGTCAAGATAAGAAACGCCGATGCTCGCGAATTCGCGGAAAAGACGGTATATTTTTTTGAAGCCGCCGCCGCCGCCGGCCTTCGCTCACAAATGAAAAACATCCACCATCTTTGCCGCTGAAGGGCAAACGGCGTAGCTTTGTACAATCGGCGCCACTGTAATAAAGCTCATCGGGGATTTCGGGTTCGACGAACGTCGCGTGCAACGTCGCGAGTAATCGCGGAAGGCGATAAAAGAACGCGGTGCCCGCGATTCCGGGAAATAGAAATTTTCTCGAGCGAGAGCGTCGTCCCGTATTTCAGGTTCGCGAGAGCGAGAGCCGAGCATGGAAACTCGGCTTGACGATGGGTTTTCGGATTATCGGCACTCACCTTGGTTGAATCTTCGACATTGTTGTCGTTCTTCATTTCTGTTTTGGTTTCTGACATTCTGTTTGTCACCGGCCACTCACAAATACGTGAAAAGCGCACTTTTTCCACGAAGAATACACGTTCCCGGTCGCGCGCTGTTTATACACGATAAGCAAAGATGGCGGTTAGCGTGTCTCTCTCTCTCTCTTCTCTCGTCACATTTGGCGCTACCAACGTGATTCCGCTCGTTTTTTTCTCTTCTCTCGCTTCTCTCTTTGCGCGCAATACAAGATGGCGACTCGCAAAGCGGGAAAATTAGGCGTAAAAAATGTTAATTAATCCTTTTCTGATGAAAAGAATGTGGGGTTCCGAGAAATTAATTTAATTACATTCCTAAGCCAACTTCTTATCTAATCTTAACAATTTAACTTACAAAATGCATAAAATGCAATTTTTTATAGATTTTACATTAAAAAATTGTAAATTCTAATGTACATCGATTATTTTGAAATTATCAGTGGGTGGGCATTCTCCGGAACCAGAACCTCGCCCTGAAATCGTCGCTGCAAGTTAAAAATGCCGGAGCCGTTGGGGAATGTATAATGAGTCTGACGGGGCCATTATGCCCCAGCGACAAAAGCTGTTTTCTTGAAGCGTTCCTGGAGTTCCAAGCGCAGAGCGACGTTGTCGCTTCATCCGGGAACATGACATAATCTTCGGTGTGGTTGAAAATCGCCTGGGCCTTATGTTCTTGTTTCCCTGAAAACCGATTGACTAATTTGAAACGAGATTATTTTTTAGAATCAATGTTCAGCGCTGCCCAACGCAACGGAAAAACGCATCGAACGTTTTTCCATTGCGCTTTTACAATAATCCCATGATTTTCGATAATTCCATTTCAATAAATTCGATGCAACGTTTTACCCGTAGTTCCAGCGCCCGTATATGCTATCAAACATCTGCTGGTCGACAATTCCCAAAGTTTTATCAGCGAGTCTTTTCCAGAGGACAGCAAATACTGGAAAAAAAGGCAAAAGGTAATGCAACCATTGGAACCGCTTTTCTGTCAAACAAACCTTTCCATTGCGAGTAAACGTGACGGAGCAAACTTCGTAGCCATCGTGGGCTTTGGCAAAAGTGTTGATGCATCTATTGGAAACGCCATCCCACAATTTGATACTCCCATCTTTCCCCGCGGAAGCGTAACTTTTAGCATCCGGAGCATACTTGATACTCGTAATCCCTGCAGTATGCTGATGACTGGGGATGCTGCAGACAAAGCACTGCGCCGTATTAACATCGTAGAGTCGAACGACCGGATGGTTCGTGCCCACGACGAGGTAATCCCCGGAAGGATGGAACGAGAGACAGCGAATCTGATCCGAGTCGGTGATGGTGCGAAAAGCCTTCTTAACGCTGGCTTTGCTGTAATCGAAAAGCTTGACGGAGAAGTCTCGGCTGCCTGAAACCAGAATCGGATCTCTGGGGTGAAACTCCAGGCATGTGACTTCCTCCAGGTGGTCGTAGAGGGTGCGAATCACGGGGTGGCCACCGGTTTGATCCCCGGGCGTCATTTCATCCGGGGCGGACTTGGCGAGCATGCGATCCACGTCAAGGATCTTGATGGACGCATCGACGGAGCCGGTGGCGATGAGTTGACCGTCCGAGGAAAAGGCCCCGGCTCTGCAGTTGCCCTTGTGCGACGTTACGTACGCGGTTTCATAGAGCGCTGGCTCCGGAGCTTGGGTCTGCGCTTCTGTTTCAAACTCCAGGTCTAATCCGGGTCCCAGGGTGTTGTCAAAGTTGGAAAATGTGTTCTGGTGATTGACGTCCTTTTTCGTGCGTTCCGGCTCGTGCGCGAGGCCCGTTAACATCAGGTGCAGCAGGCGGTCCGAGGGTGGACAGGGAGGGTCCGCTTGCATCGTGCTGGACAACTGGACGGCCAGGGTTTGGTGCCCGTCGTAGAAAAGTTGACTAAAAATAGTAATCTTATCATTTTCTTATTGAAATTTTGGAACATTTCTAGTCAAAATTTTGAATTTATAACTTTCCTATGCGAATTGGTAATGTTTGAAAAATTCGTTCATACCTTTCGATCGTTTTGGATGACGAACAAAGTAAAATTTTACCTGATTATTAATCTGTAAAGTAATTCCCTGCTTTTGATCATGTTTTTTGCGTCGATGTCTGGCTCCTTCATCGTGTTTTTGGTTTCAACTTTTTCCGAAGGCGACTGAATTTTGACAAGAATCGAGTGCTTGTTTAGCACAAGCGACTGTTCGTTTGACGTTAGTTATGAGACGAAGGAAAAACGTAGAAAAACAACGATTGCGAGGGTCGGTAAGTAAATGATGTGACCACGTATCTTTGGTTTTTATTGACGTTCAGTTTATCGTCTTTACGTGGACAAATGACTATTTAGAAATGTAAACAACGAAACTGCGCGGAGATGTGTGTGTGTATTGTTTTGGTATGAAATCTTAGGTTAGAAATGTCTGGTTCCGGCAATCCGTGCTGCCGCTTAGCGGTAATTTTCAAAAACGAAACGAAAAACATTTTCATACTTTTTATTTGAAAAATAAGTTTTTTCACATTTGATACGGGAATTTTTCATGTTTATTTATTGGTTAAGGCATACGTGAACGGTTTCTTTTTTTCCAATAAAACATGAGAAAATTCGAAAAAATACAGGAGAAATCAGTTTGATGCAAATAACTCAAAAATCATGTTTGTATCCTTTTATTTGTTGGCTCATAAGGTGTAAACTGTAAATTGCTGATTCTCATCGATTTTTCAAAATGTATTCCTAGAGTTGTTACTTTAATTCCAAAAATAAAAAATAAAATCTCGCTGGGTATATGATTGGAAAAAAAAGTAAAAGTTCATGAAAACAATCACATTTCCAATATTTTATTAATGAATATATTTTTTATAAAAATCTGTAGACACATTGTATGTAAAAATTCTGTGTTATCTCGGACAATAAAATATCCGTAATACTGTAAAAATAGGAAAATGTTTGGCTTAAAGTTACCTCGAAGTTCGGCTGTAAATTCCCAGTATAAAAACTGTAACTACTTGAAGAATTCTTCAACGATTAATTATCTATTCGAAAGTATGTCAAGGGAAAAATCTCCCCACTTTCGTGACAAGCAGTCAAAAAGTATATAGAATCATTTGTAAAATTGCCCTCAACAAAATCTAAAGTAACAAAGATTCATTATAGCTAAATGCATGCTAGAAAAATACAAAAGGCACTACTATACTTTCGACATTTTTCATAGGCCCATCGTATTCCAGAAATCTACTTTTCAAAAAGACGCAAACACAGTCTTGCCTGGAATCACATTTTCGATTAATATCGAAAAACATAATCGTCAAACTTCATTGTTCTTATCCCAGCTTTCAATTTTCGTGGGTTTTGCTTGCTTTTTTGCAGCGCCAGTAGAATTAACGAAATCGCTAGTTACAACTATTTCTCTATCTCCGACATCTACACTTCCTACATTCTCGGCATTCGTCAGTCTCGTCTCATAACGATCGCTTATGCTCCTGACGATTTTCTCCAGCGCCTTCTCTCTCCTCTGATTCAGCCTCATGATCTTCAGTTTCGTGAACTCGTCGTCGCCGTGAATATCCGACATCGAAAACGAACTCCGGACGCTACAGCCGATTTTCTCGTCCTCCAGGTCGCCATCGTAGCCCGTCCTGGAATTCTCCGTGGCACGAACTAAATCGAATCGAGAATCACAACTGCTCATCGCGCTTGCCAAATCGTGCTCTGAAAAAAAGCGATCATCGAGGGATCGCTCGAGGGGAACGGGCACGTTCACCGGCATGCTCGGCGGAGGCGGTCCTCGGTCAAAAATGTGCTTCGCGTGGAGACGTTGCTCATAGTTTGTAAACCCCATCGTCAGCTGCTCGTCGACTTCCTCGATCACGCCAATTTTTGGCGGTATACCTGGACGATGGAGAAAAAAAAAAATTAGAAACAGAGGAGAAATGTATTCATTATTGAAGGCCGGAGCATTTTACCTCCGTTTTTTAATTGGAGCGAAGTCGCAGAGGGTGATTCGCACATTCTCGCATTGGGAACGCTTTCTTCTGACCTTTCTTCTTTTCCGAAAAGTCGCCTAAAAAGGTTTGCCACGCTGCTTATTCGCGACAGGGAATCAGTTACGGTTACATTCGTGGATTCATGATTTGGCTGCTCTCGCTTGCTCGCTCTGCTTGGAGTCCTGCAAATACACAATTTTTTAACATTCCTGAATGAAAAAAAAAATGGTTCTCGTGGAAAAGCACCTCGACATCTTCCCGCCGACGCTGAAATGTATCCCGGACGCAGCGTCCTCGGCGACGTCGCGGCGGAACTTGTCGTTCTCGGACTCTGGGCCCAAATCCTTAACTTTTATAGAAGACGGTTGCAGTTCTTGCTGAGCCATCGAGAGTTGAATATTCGCCGTTGAAGGCATTGGATGCTGTTCCCGGAAGGGCAGTGACGCAGCTGTATGAGGCAGCTCCGCCGGGAAAATTTCGTCCCAATACTGGTCACGGATCAACTCCGGATGCTCGTGGTGCATTTCGTCGACGATCAAGTAACCCACCTACGAGAAATTGAAAATTTAATTTTCGATAGTTAGCTTTTTTGTATGAGTTTGTTTCATCGTACCTGGAGATTCCGATCGATCATCCAGCTGACCTCGAAGTCATCGTCGTCCTCTCCGAACGGGTTAATCAACGTCTCGGCCACTTTAAGCCAACCCATATAAAAAAAGAACTCTAGTGTAGCGAAAAAAGGAAAATAGAAATCGATCGACGTGGAGGGTTGGCTCCGTAGCCACTGATTTCCTATCACAGCTGCCAGGAAATAAGTATACGTGGCAAGAGTCACGACCTGGGTGTAGAGCAGGGGAATGCTGATGGTGTCGTAGCTTATCAGACGGCCTGCGCTGCCCCGGAACTGGTTTAGCTCGTCGATCAAGGTCTTCACCGCAAAATCGTCGCGTATTCTGCCCTCTTTGCGCGCCCGCGTCACGATACCCGAAGCCCAAACGATGGGCATCCAGTACTTGCTAGGCTTAGGGAATTTTTTATTTAAGCCTTGAATTATTGCGAGCTCGCTGTCCAGAAGAAGGCCGGCGTCCACGAAATAATCCAGGCTCGGGAAGCGCTTTTTTACCCGGGGCGAGATGTTAGAAAACACCATGGCCTGGCAGAGGCAAACATACCTAAAATATAATTTCAATGAGTCACAAGAATGGTAGGATGTTTATTTTGAAACGTGATGATAACAAACCTTATGATACTTCTCCTCATTAGCCTTCCCCTTTCGTCGTGCCCGTGGATCGTGGCTGATACAAAAGTGGCTATGGAATCCGGCCAAGGAATTTTCGTGTACTGATCCCACCACCTGGTCATAACTATGGATACGTAAAATCCCAACACGAACGACAGGGGAATTTGACCGCTTTGTTTTTTGCAGTACCGGACGATGTTTTCGAAGAACTTTTGCTGATCCGGATTCAACACTCCCCGGTATAGGCCAGCCAAGGAGTAAAATATAATAAGGAACACCATTAAATCCATCCACACAAGTTTGTAAATACTCGCTCGCCATCTGAAAATTCATTTGCATTTTACACTTTTATTTTTCGATATAATATGGGAAAAAAATTTATCGTATACCTTCGTAGTAGTTTTAAAAAACAGCCGAAGCCCTTGCAGGTCGCGACCTCCGCTGTGTACGTCACCGTCATCTTCCCTTAGCGCACAGTTCACTCCAGATGAGCACTAAAGTCGCTGTTACGAACATTTGGATAGACTGAAAATGACTAAACGTTATCAGCGATTATAGGCATGTTCTCATACATATAGAAATATCGAAGTTTTGGAATGAAATCAGCAGTTTAACTCGTGGCACGATGATGAAAATCCGACGTCCTACTACGCGAGACTCGAGACTATTATCAGAATGAAAACATGTGATACTTGACTTATATACCTCTTATCAGTAACGTCCGAAAGTCTGATAGGCTCTTGTTACACTGTGTTGCGCAATATAATCATACTTACATAAGTACGTAAAAATTCTTACACAAATCGTTTCTACGATTGGGGCATTTCACGATCGAGGAAGCAATAAAATTTATCGATAAGAGGGATGACACATTGAATGTGTCAGCTGTGACCAGCTGATTTTGTGTATAAAGTATGTCTGCCAGCGTCGAGTCTTCGGAAGGGTTGCATTACAAACAAATCGAAAACCGGTTTTCATGCATTTCTTTACACATTTCTTCACAACCGATATTTTCGATTAAGGTTTTTCCGAGTGATCGAATACTAATTTATAGCTTTCTTTTACGTTTTATTTGATGACTTTTAAATCTCTTCTTTGGTCGCATTTTTTTTTTTTTTTTTCGTTGCATACATTATATTTGAATCGTCGCGCGATTTTTCCGGATCGGCATTGGAGTTTACTTTTTTTTCAGCTGCTGGTGTTTTTGAAAGATAAATACATATTATCGCAGCGCGCAGAATTTTGTTTCGACTTAAAAACTGGAGTTTAAAATTTTGAATGCAAGACATTAAATTATTTGTTTTACAAGTCCATGTAAATATATTTGCATTGTATGTACATATTTTTTGTTCTCGCGGATAAGTAGAGGTAAAAAAAATATGAGATCTTTTCCGAGCGTTTGTCAGATATTTTTCAAACAAAATTAACAGTCGTAATAATAACTCATGTTTCACGTACAAAAACATAAAGCCCTATTAGTTTGAACGAACGGGTTCCCGGCGGAGCTGCCTCATACAGCTGCATCACTGCCCTTCCGGGAACAGCATCCGATGCCTTCAACGGCGAAGATTTAACTCTCGATGGCTCAACAAGAACTGCAACCATCTTCTAAACAAAATTAACAGTCGTAATAATAACTCATGTTTCACGTACAAAAACATAAAGCCCTAAGAGATTTTAGTTCTCGAACGTATGAAATATTATAAAAATAATAGGGCATTCAAACTCATGCCTATAGGCATGTTCTCATATATACGAAATATCGAAGTTTTGGAATGAAATCAGCAGTTTAACTCGTGGCACGATGATGAAAATCCGACGTCCTACTACGCGCGCGAGACTCGAGACTATTATCAGAATGAAAACATGTGATACTTGACTTATATACCTCTTATCAGTAACGTCCGAAAGTCTGATAGGATTTTCATCATCGTGCCACGAGTTCAACTG
>JABFQM010000350.1:0-38626 GCA_022816865.1 Zelostemma sp. ZL-2020 | reverse complement strand
GCAAGGTCATCGACGCGCACGCAAGAATCCCGATTGATCGCGCGACGATTACGTTGTTTTGGAAAAATGCAATTATTTGTGCTCTATCTCGCGCGCGAAATAAATATTCTGGGACGCGAAAACGGTGCCAAACCTCTCATCCCCGCCCCTCCCCCCCCGCATCGAACCTCCATTGTACTATTGCGTGACGCTGCAGGTAGCGAAACGCCGCACTCGTTTACTCCTTACGTCACTTTCCACTTGACTTATTCGTCGCGAAGCGCAACTTTCGAATGAATCATCTTTAAAAGTTTTCTTCGACGAGTGATAAAACGCGAGAAAAAGCTTCGCACGTTTGAGATCGTTGAGCAAATTACGAAGCGCGCTATTTCCGTGCAAAGCGAGTTCTAGATGACTTTCGAGAGGCGAAAAGCGTTTGAAGGAATGTTCACTGCTCCAAAAAGGTCGCAAAAGGTCCTAATAAATAATAAGGTTGTCGAGTTTTCCAAGCGCTAAGAACAAAGGTGGATAATTCATAATAAATCCCGTGCCGCAAGTTCCCACGTGATTCTGTTTTCACGGACGGTTACCCAAGCCGCTGCTGCATGTCGAGCTATGCTAAACTCCTTTTCCCTTTTGACCCCTGTAAAAACCGCGCTTCAAAATCAGCAGCTTAAGTTACGTGCCTTTTATGTTAAGCAGCCAGATGCTGCCGACTTTTAATCATTTTTCTCTCCCGCTATACGTACATTCGAATCCAGCAGATCATTTCCGCGGCTTCCTGGGAAAACGACTCGACTCCATTTTTATTTCGTCATGGGATTATGACAGATTTCGTATCTTTCGATCTGGCAAATGTGAAACTTGAAATTGTCAATAATTAACACTTTATGTAAGTAATTACACTTCATCCGGAATAACTACTTTTACCCTATTTTTATTCAACTAAAAACTGAATAATTACTTAATAATTGAAAAGCATGTAATCAATCAGTAATCAAGCATTAATTAAACCAATTAAACATCATTTTTAAAATTTAATTAATCAATCATTCAATCCTTTATTTAATGAAAACTATTATGCTTAAAAAAGCCATGAAATTCAATTTTTATTGACAATTACAATAGTTTCAAATAAAATCCTTGATCAAATAAAAAAGTTGAGTTGTTCTTCCGGGAAGCTAAAGATGCCAATCCCCGCGTCTCACCTTTTTCGTGCGCCGATTACCGAGCCAATGACCCGCAACAGCGCGAGAAAATATCGCTTTCGTGGAACTACACAGGGTATTATATCACCGAGTTAATGCAGTCGACGCGGAGAACGGAAACGGGACTTCGGTTGCTGGGTACGAGCGAACGTGTATGTACACGCGACAAATTATTACGGCCTGGAAAGGCGACATCGCGGATGCGCAACAGGTTAAAGCCGCCGATTACCGATTTGGGATGCTCGTTTGTGCGTGCACGCGAGGGACAGACGCGGAAATCTGTATTTCCGGAAAAGGGATACTTCGCTCGTACATATGAAAGTGGTTCTAACCATCTGCCACAGCGTTAATACGCGGAAGTAAGCAATCCGATTGAAGATTACGCTGGAATCGCTCGAGACGAAGCAAATCGAAATCTCCTTAATTCGCTCCTCTAAACGGCAGATTACATTTTCCTTTCTGACGTTACGGAATCCGATACACGCGTAATCTCGATAGCGTCGCGATTAATCGAAAGTATCGGATAATTAATTCTCTTTAATAATTCTTTACGCGGTTTTTTATTACGCCCCGAACGACGGAAACGCTATACGTCGAAACGCTTTCAACAATAAAGTTTTTAAAGCAGATTCAACTTAACGACTGCCTTTTGAGGAAGATAGGAACTTTCATAAAAATTTAAGTACCGAACTTAGATAACGCGCAAAGTTGCCTCGCGCAATAACTCGCGTGCTTTCGTTGTAACGTTTTCATTTTTCTTCATACACTCCGCTGAATTTTAACTTGTACAAAAATAGGAATCGATCAATTTCTAAAACACAAAAATTCCGTTTATCTCCGCGCAATAATCACCGGGGATAATTCCCTCTCGTCGTGGGAACGCGGAGAATCATTTTAACGCCCAGATATTTCGGATAAAATCTGCTCTCGGCCTCTCATCGTATTAACATTTCAAGTCTCTCGCGTTGGAGTGAGAACAAAAAAATTTGCAGCGCGTCCAGTCCGTTCCCGGGGCTTTCGAAAAAAAGTTCCCTATGCACTCGGCGCAAATTAAACAAGTTCATTTAATATTTTTTGCCGAAACTAACCAACAAAAGGAACCTCGCCTCGTATAAAAGAATTGTTTTATGTGCGGAAAGTGTATTATGTGAGATATTTTATTTTTTTATTTTTTCGAAAACATCTGTACGAGGATTACGCACGGTCTAAATGGAAAGCTTTGTGAAGGCAAATACGAAATTTTTCCCTGCTTTTCGGAGACTTTACATTTACTTTTCTCCTCTTTCTTTTTCGAAAATAAAAGCCGTATTAATTAAACGCTCGTAACGCACGCGGTGAAAATTGTTTGGTTTGAGTTTCCTGCATTCTATCGAGATATAATTAAAACCATCAGTTGCGGGGAATTTCTGATGTGTATTATTTCACTCACCAGTTCTCCGCGGCCGGAATATGCGCTATTATGTTCTGGAAACTTACCTGAAACAAGCAAACGCAACGAAATCATTATTATTGAAATTCGAGATATTTCAGTTATAGATCCAGTTGCACGAATTCAACTCGGAACGCGATAATGCACTGGTGCATTTACAAACACGCGTTACGGAGGCGAAAAGTCCGCGGTACTTTTTCTAATGAATTTTTCGTTCCTCCCACAAAAGTATATTCAAACGCAAAAACACGTTTGCAACAAGAGCAAACTCGTTCAATGCAGCAGAAAAATGAATCAGGGAGCCTCGGAAGAAAAGCACTTTCTGCCTTCGTTGCATCTCGCATTGTGTCCCAACACGTTTTCCCTGTTTTTCGTGCTCTTTCCACCAACTATCGAATCAAGCTTCGAATCCACCACTCGCTCTCCCCAAAGCCTTTCACATTTTCCCGTCAAAGAAACTAAATTATTCAACCGATTTAGCAACAGCATCTTTATATTTTTAATTTCTCTTGTCTTCTTCAACTCGCGGCGAAGGATTTAGAATTTCGCCGAGTTCGGAAATGACACACGCTTGGGGATTAAAGTTAATGAATAAGCGTTGCTGAATAATTGATAAATTCACGGGACGCTTCAAAGTTTTAACTCCTTCGCGTCTTTTCTCAGAGAGGGGCCACACAGAGAGAAGCGACTATTGTTTGATATTATAAAGGAACACCGAGAAAATGAAAGAAGCAAATACAGAAAGGCTCGATTCGATCGCGCAAAGGAAAAAAAATTGCCGAAGCGAAACTCGCGCTTTTCGACTCGAAACCCCTTTTTGCTTTGATCCCTCATCTTTTTGTTTTACACAATGTTACATTCAAGAGCTGTGTATTGCAAACGAATCTTGTTTGCTTTTCGCTGCCAGCAAAGTTTTCATTCACGATTGAACCGCAACTTTCATTAATTATCTCATTAGTTAGAACTTGGAAATGAACAAGTTTCGCGCGTCACAAAACCGCATTTTCATATGCAAAAACGTGTTTTACGAAAATCCTTTCATGGTATTCCGAGAAAAAAGAAAAAATCCATCCGCAAATCACGAGTTTACATTAATTAGTTCGATTGTTTATTCCCATAATCACGTACAGGGGAGAGCCACTTAAAAATAAGATAACGAGCGTATTACAATAAGCGTCGTTATTTCAGCTGGGTTGCAGGAGGGCGAGAGCAGGGTGTCAAAAAGAGCGAAGCCTTTGGACCCGGAGGAAGAAGACTATTACTATGACGACGACGTGGAGGAGAGGAACAATCCAACGAACGAGCCACCGGTAGTCCCACCTGGATTCCTGAGCCCGTCTGTGCGAGAGTATCTCGATCTCGGTAAATCGATACCCGGTACGTAAACAAGATCATCTCGAATAAAACTCCCTTTGAGAGGCGCATCCCGCCCGTTTGCTCCGTCGCCTTCCTCCCCGACGTCTTCTATTTCCTCATCGCTGCCCCGCCGTCAACTGCATCGCGCAAAAGACCATTTTTTTTCCCTTCCTTTTTGAAACAGACGACAACATCGCAAAGGAGAATATTATCATAAACAAAAGAAGATTCCACGGAGTTAAAAGACTTGCCAATGCGGATGTTTTATAGCGCGCTTTCCCGTCTCTTCGAACGTTATCTTTTTTGTCGGGTTCCATTCTTTTCACGAGACTGCCAAGTGCGAAAGATTCTTCGCAACGTTACAGCGACGCGAAATAAAATTTCTCCATGATTAAAACGTCTCGATTTCAAACTCTTTCGGACAAAAAATCCTCTCGCGATTGCCTTGTCAACGCGGGAAATCGTGCGAAATCGATCTACGAAATTTGCTTGTTTCAATAAGCCGAGTACTGATTGAATTTTGATTCGAAGAACGAGCGAGCCGCTGGCTCGGAAAGAATTCCCCGGGTTAAATCGTAGCCAGGTGAATCGTCTCTTCGGAAAAATCAATGATTTAATATCCTCGCGGATGTAACGCACCGCGCCTTTCGCGAGATGGAATTTAACTTTGATAAACTTATTTACGAAACGAAGACTTTGTCAAACTCGTGAAAAAAAAAGGAAAAACGAGGAGAAAAAAATACATCTACGAGTTATATAAGTTTGGTTACGCGAAAAGCGCGATTCTTCCTCGCGATTCAAGCACCAGAAAATTGTCCGTAACGCGCGGTCGGCTCCTGCGAAGCGCGACTTTTTCTTTCTCTCTTCCGGCAAAATCTGCGCCCCCGTTCCATTTACATCTCGACGCGGCACATTTTCACAGTCGTAATCATATTTTTCTTTTCGCCGCGAAGTGTTCTATACGTAAATAGGAATGTAATAAGAGCCGTAATCGCGTCAATTTCACGCTGATTAACTTCAATGCTTCCAGACCGGCTCTCCCATCCCTGAAATAATTACCTCGAATTTAAATTACCCGACTTGTTAGCACTCTCTTCGGCGCATTCTACCTCCGGGAGGATTGCAACGTGGTCGGATTCCACTGCGAGAGAGTGATGCTGGCCATGGACATGTGAAGCCAAGTAGACGCAAGGAGGGGGTTTGTATTAAATCAATATAGGAGCGCAAATTTATCCCATAGCTCGCGATCCTCTCGACGTCACAAAGGGCCAAGCATTATCGGCGGGACCGAGCTTCATTATCGCGAAAACATTCCCATAGAAATTGCTTCCTTGCACGGGAAGTGCAAAATATTTGAATATTGAAAATGAGAATGACAAGCGCCAGGTCCGGAAAATAAATATTTTCTTTTTCGATGTATTAAAAAACGGAAAATTCAAAATTCCGACGAATAATGCCATAAAATAATAGTCCAAAATTGTCTTAATGTAGCAGTTTCTCTTCTACACGTGTACAAACGGAATTCCCTTTATATTTGCGCAAACCTAACCTTCCGTATGTGTTCGGCGTCGTACGGAAGGTAATAGCTGCCGCCCCATTCGCTCGACTGACTTTATGGCGATGGCTGGCATGGAAACGTAAAAGCGACGAAGAGCGATGAAGAGTTTGCCGAAGAAGAGAGAGAAGTTGACGAGAACAAAGACCGACTGATAAGAGATAAAGACCGGCGGGGAAAGATTCGTGCTCAAAACGGGACGCGTGGATTTCGAATGACGTTCGACATTTCTTGGGTATCATTCGACATGGATTTCTATAAAATTTGAATCTCGATCTCGTCGAATCACCGAATCCCTCGGAATTGCCAAAGATTGCGGGTTGTTCAAATTTCGAAAACACATGTTATTCTCTCGAGTTTCTTTTGAAATTACAAAGATCTAGTCGAGGTCTCGAATTCCTCGATCCACCGCACTCTAACTCGTACATTTCCAAGCCCCGCAATCTTCGCTGATTCGGAAATAATTATCACGCGGAGCATTATGAATGACGGCTTGCATCGGCAAAGTTTTTCCATTTAAATTAACCGACGACTCGAATGACAAAATAATCTCGGCGGGTAAAAACATTCGCAATTAGAGTGTCACGTGAAGACGTTCCGCGAGGAGTTTCGTAAATGGGATTTTCTCGTGTTTCTCGTAAAGCCCGGCAGAGAGTAACGTCGAGGCGTAAAAAGGCTCTTATCAGGAAAAAGATTTGTCGCGAAAATCGCTTCTTTTCTAATCTGATAATCGACACTGAGTAGATTAAGAAGTCCTTTGTCGACGACGTTCGGGACAAAAAAAGAGAGAAGGGGAGCGAGAAGACCGAGGAAAAGGTGTTGAAATTCAATGGAAGTTTACTTTCCCAATATAAGTACACGTCTATATACATCGAGCGCGTTTGTCTTGGACGCGGCTATCCATTTCCTTTCTCCGGGAACTTTTAAAGAAATATTAACTGCGAAAACGCCAGCCCCAGAAACACCGATTGGTCAAGTTTCGCTGTCCTCGTTATCAGTTGTATAACTCAATCCGAAACAGGGTACACGCGAGTCTTGGAAGACACAGGAGCACGCAGCTCAAACCCGACGATTTTGAATTGTGCAGCGGTAGCAGAATACCATGAATAGGTGAGCATCCGTGCGAAAAGCTTCTTAGGCGAGCCGAGAATTATAACAGGGCACAAAGGTAGATACATTTCCCGATGGAGTAACCTGTCCAAACAACTTTGCCCCGGTACGATGGTCCTGACTCCGACGCTTCCTCGAATCTCATTGGGTGACAAGTATAGTTTCATGTTGTACGCGTTGTCTCGGTTTCTACCCGCGACATAGTTTCAAACTCGTCTCTGACATTCATACGAAACACGTAGCGCGCGAGCGCCTTTTACGATGCACGAAGGAGATTTGCCGTTTCGTGTCCATAACGAAAATAATGCGCCGGCGTTAACGCTGTCGCTTGACGTCTTACGACGGGATCGCTCAACTGGGCCGCGCGTTCTCTCACAATTTCGAGATGACACTCTTCATCCCAAACTTCGTGACCCGGTCCATCAGCATTTTTATTTAACCATGCTTGAAAATTAACAAAACGTAAGGTCTAAAAATCCCCCCCGAAATCAGTCCAAAATTCGACCAATCAGAAGCAGGTACGCTTATGTAAAGAGAAAGAAATGAAGATTTGTTTCGACGCCAATTTCAGCTTCCTCGACCGACTTTGTTTCTCATTTCTACCACTTCTCATTTCTTTGCTCCAGCGAACATTTTAATGACAACGCCAATAAACATTTTCTCGCTCCCGGCGAAACGAGAGCTCGTAGACGAAATACAAATATCGCGCGCGGGAACAATCGCGGCCTTTGCTTGCGCCGGAAGTATCCTTTGATCCGAAGAATCTATAATAATTCCGCTTTCCCACGCGATCTCATTTAGGCGCTCTTTAACCCATTTGTTTATCTAATCCTGGCAAAATTTCTCATATGTAGTTACGGAGCCGCGCAAGGTACTCGGTAAACACTGGGGTTGATTAACCCTTTGCAGCAAAGGTGAGAGATATGATTAGCGCGCAGACGACTTGGGAGAGAGAGAGAGTTAATAACGCACGCGTTAATAGGAAGTTTCGTTAGAAGTTAAGTTAATATGCACCAGCGGGCTAGCTATTTTAGAGAGGCTGCTGCTTTCATGCACTTGGCAGGCAATGGACGTCGATACGCGAAGCTATCGGCTTTGTTTCCTCGCTACATGCGACGACAGCGAGATACCAAATGCACGGGCGCGTGCAATCATTGCGCGTTAATTTCGTCTTCAACCGACTACAGAGCTAATCAGCTTCAGTCGTTTGATTATCTGTTGATTTCTGCTTTGATTAACATGTAAATCGGAGTCTGTATTTTCGATTACGACTGGCGCAGGAAATTGTTCGAGTCTTTGTTCCTTCCCAATAAATCTTCAAGCAACGTTTTACGCAAATAATTAATTAGCAGCGCTTCATTCATTTAAGATACGAACCTTTTTTTCTTCACATTTGTTTGCACTTGGAAAAAAGGAAAATTTGTTATTATAATCTTGACTTTACGAAACGCGCATATGATAACACGAATAACAGGGAAAGATGGAGCAATATTGAAAAGATTAATTGAGATTTTATGTACATCTGTTCAAGATTATTACCACCACTCGCGATTTAAGTCGATGATTTCACAATGACATGGATTTCAACGATTTCTCGATTGTGGAATCAGAAAACGTATAATTCCCCGTGATTTCGTATTGTTGAAATCGAGGTTTCAACAACCCTATTTCCCATAGTGCACGATTATTCCAAATTATTAATAAAATATTAACAAGAACCCGTGAATAAATAATTCATTCGATTCCAAACTCCCAACATTTCTTGCGAGACAACGCTGCAATAATTGATGGCACACCGCGTCCATCAAACTTGAATTTCCCAAAACCCCAACTTCCCAACTTCCGCAAAAAACAAAAGAGCTTAACGAATGATCGTGAATTGCAACGATCGACTCGATCGACGTCGACTTGAAAACTTATAAGATTGAATTTTCGCAGGTCGACCAGGAACGGATTACCCGGTCTTGGGTAAGGTGCCATACACAAATTTTTATTGCGACGATCAGCCTTATCCCGGCTTCTTCGCAGACGTCGAAACGAGGTGTCAAGCTTGGCATTACTGCGACATTGACGGCCGCCAGGCAACATTTCTATGCCCCAACGGCACACAATTCAGCCAAGCGGTCTTCGTCTGTGATTGGTGGTTCAACGTCAGGTGCAAGCTCAGTCCCAAGCTTTACGCTATCAATAGCCGACTCTATCAAAGACCGACGGAAAGCCCGACGAGACCACATCGATTGATTACGAAGGAGCTGCTAGAGAACATCTTCGTCAAAAGGAAATGAATTTTCTTCCTACGACGAGCTTACCCGCGCAACTAGTTATTTATTCATCGAATCGTGCACTTCTATGCATTGTTACTTCTTTGACAATAACGTGGAAAAAAGGACGTCGAAAAATCCTGCAATAAATAGCCGATGATATCAAGAGAAAAGCAAAACGTAGCGAGAAAAGTAAAGGAAGGCAACGATGACAAATCCAGTATTTTTGCGAGATGTTCCTACGATTTTAATCTCATGCACAATTTTTCGCCTCGGTTTTTTTCACGAAAAAGATATGGCTCCCCCCGAGAAACAGAGCGAAGCAGCGGATCCGCGGCAGACGCACTTTTTTCGCGCGACAAATGGGATCTAGAAACCAAATAATCATTTCGAGCGGTTGGGCGATGCTAATATGGAATGTGGTTAGACGGAAATGACGGTTTACAGGAGACTGACAATGCGTGGCATGTGCTTGCAAAATGCAGATGCAGGGGAAACGTAATTATCACGCTCGTACGGATTTTGAGCGATTTCGATCCACTTGCGCTCATCTTCCTCCGTCGTTAGATATCCTAGCGCAAATCGAGTATCGTCCCGATGCCTCGCGGAAACTCGCGCAATTAATCCGAAAAAGCCACATTTTTCACAATCGCGCTGCAAGTTGCGCAACGGAAATATGATTTTAGCCTTGGGGAGTGTATTAAAATTCAAGGGAACGTTTCCGAGAAAGAGACAAGTGAAAGAAATCAATGAGACGTAAAACTGCGCGCGCTCTTGTGCTTTGATTCAAAAATGTTCTCACGCCAATCGCCGGTTGTTTATAATCGCGCTTGCTCGCGCGGTTGCACTTTTTACATTCTCCCCGGTAGCAATCGCGAGGCATTCCGCGAGTATCGAAAAATCCTTGCCAAGATGCACGTTCCGCGAAACCTCGGAAACAATGAGGCACAATCACGCATGCTAAACAGTTGCTTGGAAAAAGCCGCGGCATTTGGATCCATAATCAGGGCGTGTTTTCGTCCCCGCTCGTTCCGCATTTTGTTTCCCCGCTGAATCAAAACCAGGGAATAACGAAAAACAATCCTTTGTTTCATCCCCGACTTTATGTTGCGAATCGCTACCAAATGGAATATAGAAAAGCGTAATATCGTTATGGAATCGCGTGTTATCAAGGCGAAATTGGGATTGATAAAAGCGTGCCATTCAATTCGTCGTCTCTTATTCGCAAAACGTTTGTAACGCTTGATTTTCAACAGTGGCGAGTGACAATAGGTTTTGTACTCCTTTCTCTTTGAAGGCTTCAACAGGGACAACGCTGCGCGGAATAATGAGTAGACTTTTCACGCACGACAATCAGCCGAAACCATTACACAAGGATTTCAGCCATTAATTAGCCAAATATTCGACAGTGATACGTGCGAAATTTACACTTTTTTTCGATCGCCTTTATCCAGCGAGTCGTTCATATTTTGCAATTTATCATTCCGGTTTTATTCGCTGGCAAATTGTAGAAATAGATTGTCTTTTTTCACAAGGTTGCCACTCGAATTTTCATCTACAATTCTTCGACTTTTCTTTATAACTTTTTATAGTTACTTATGACATTTCATGGTTTTTAGGAAAAAGGTGCATTTCTCTGCAACGTTTTGTATTTTTCGTAATGTTTCTCGATTTTTTCCGATTTTCCAGATTATGGCAACCTTGTTTTAACCGGAAACTTGGACCCGCAGTTTCGCGGAGATAAAAAATCGTTGCGAGTGCGTCATAACCGATAATGCACGTTCAATTTTAATACATTCAGTCATTTTTGTCTCGAGTCGTGTTAGTCACCGTTCGCAAAATGCCATAAATCGATTTTAATAATTCCTTCCTTCAAAAACTAAAAAAAAAAACTCATATTCATACGAATTTGTACATTTCCAATTCCGAGTTTCAAGTGACTTTTGAAAAGAGCGCGATGTTTCGCTTTATATTCGACGTGAAAAGAGTATGTTTAAACAGAAAATTACGTTACGCAGTAATTACAATTTCAAACCGAAACACACCGAGTAAAAATATCGCTCCATAAACACAAAGTTCTTCGTTGATATGTAAATAAAATATCTAAAAAATACACTATTCCGATAACACTGACGTTCGTTATTAATTTACGTTCTCCATTACGGTACATTCTTTTTACACAAAAAACGCGCCTCGCAGAAGAAATTTAAATGGATTATTTCCATCGTTTACATCAAAGCGGTCAAAGTTCGTTTCGAATTTCAAAAGCGTGTGTTCGAAGCTTAAACAGCTCGTCTTCAACAAATAAAAACCATTTGATACCACGCGAATTTTCCGTTTTCACAGTAATTTCAAATAAATTGCAAATATCAGAGAAAGTTATTTGAAATTCACATTTTCTCCGCACTTCAGACGAAAAATTTTTACCCTGAGGTAATCACAATTACCGCGATGAGCATTAAAATATTTTCATCACGATTAATGCTCCACGCATAAGAAAATATACTTCCTACTGATTAGTTTGTACATAATGAGTATTAATTTGTAAGATCCGTAGACATAGACTTCAATAATCCAACGAGCGTAATCTTCTTATCGATGTGCGTAATTAATACATAGAAATTTGCGAGTGACTGAATTTACGATTAATGTTTTCTTTGTAATTACGCAACCATAAGCGTCGTGTGAAGAAGATTGTAACAAATTCCCTATCACCTATTTCACCCAAAACGAACGTGTAAAAAATGTATCGTCGGCAATTTCGAGAACCGCGGAAATAAATCTGATTCAACGTCTTTTGAACCGTTTTTTCCCATGAATTCGTACGAGTTGTAACTGCCTGCATCAGCGAAATCTCGCATTTCCTGAAACATCTGTATACTAAAGTTTCATAAGCTGCTGTCAATGCATTTTTCTTCAAAGCACACATTTGCTTATAACGACGTCGAATTCCAAGGACGAAAATCTGCAAAGGACAGCAACCGACGCCCCAGAAATTGCTTGCGATTAATTGTTCCGATGGGGAGTGACGTAACGCAGCGAACCCCAAAGTTCTTCCTTAAAATGATCTCGGTCGTAAAAAGCATTTATCTAGGAGAGCGCAATTTTAAAACGACTCGATACTCCTTTGTATTGCGCAACGTTTTTTTCCCAGCGAAAATAATCACATTCAATTTAGCGTCGCTGGCTCGTAAACTTGGTCTACTTTTGGAAGCGGTTACGTCGCGGATGATCGTTAATGATTTTACCTCTTCGATTAATCATTTAAGGAAACTTGCCGCGAATTGTTCCTCCGAAATGTTGCTTTATTGATTTGCAACTAAACTTGGCTACTGTTTTTTTCTCCAAAAGTTGTGGGTTCAAATAATCAACAAATGGATTCCGTTCCTAAAAAAATCGTTCGAAAACCCCCCAAAATACTCAAATTTCTTCGAATTTCCATTCAGAGATGAAACAAGCGATTACCACAAATGTTTCGTTAAAAATCTAGATACCGCGCTGTTTCCCTTGGAATATTCCCTGATTTTCATGTTTTCCACTTGAGTAGCCACCCAGAACAGGAAGAAGAAGCCCGAGGATTTCGCTGGCCTCGAAAATTTTTCTCGATTTATATTTATGTATTCATGCGCGATCCGCGCGCGATCGGAATCGAATAGATCGCAGAATATACGAAATCACCCGGACTGGTAAATGTGACGAGCACGAGGATCGGTCGGGCGATTGCTCCGGGGTGTGTTGGGTCGCCGAAAGCTACGAAAATGGCAGGAGCCAATGAGGAGATCGCGGGGCCAGGGGCGGGATTTAAGAATCCATCAGAGAAACGGGTAATCAAGTGAAGTTCGACTGGCAGCGCGGGCACTTTCAGGAATCCAATTTCCCCGGCCATTTTTGCGTTATGTTCGGACTTTCGTACGCTCCATTCTTCGGCCCGCGATAACAAGCCCACGTTCGACTCTTGCTTTTCGCCCGCGATGGAAAAGCACAACTGGCGCTGTCAGAAAATAGCAACTTTTTTCACCGCGCGGGCACGGTCGCCGATAAATCGACGTCTCGAAACGCAACGCGAAAACGTCAAATCAAGACCGCACTTCCTTGCGGGGAAATGCATTTCGGAAAAAATGACTGGGGTCGCATGCATTTTCATGAGACAAAAGGTACTATATTTACATAGAAACACAAAGCGGAGACGCCACGGAGAGCTTCGTTTCGCGATGTATTATTCATTTTTTCCAGCGGTGTCAAAGTTTTGTTCTTGCGCCGCTACGTTTTACAAAATCCTAAAGATTCTTTGGCATTTAGAAAAGAGGAACGTTCGGCTTCTGACAATCAATCCCGAGCGGCTCATATCTTGGGATATTGAATATACGAGGCGGAGCTGCATAGTTGGAGGGCACAGCTGCGCTCGACGGGTTTAATTGCCGGAGTCAGTCTTTAAAGGCGAATGCAAATGAGTCGTAAAATCCTGTACAAGCTAGAGGTGCATTTACGAGCACTGAAACTTCGCCTCTCAGACCGGAACGTTGCGCGGGTTCCTTCTTTATCGATCCATTTTCATGTGGCGCACTAAGAGTTTGAAAGTAAATCTCTCTTAGTTAGTGGCGAATCCGATAGACAGCGACTCCGAATAGAGTTGGCAGCTTGAAAAAGAGTCGAAACTTTTTTTCCCCTTTCCCCCCGATCCGAAAGCTCCGTAATTATTTCCCGCTGGGTCAAAGGGGACCAAGAAAAGCCCCCGGCGTTTATTATTTCTCTTCATCATCGACAACTTTTTTCCCCGTGCGGATATCGACAGTTGTAAACATCTTTTTCGTCCTCTTTTTATTGCGTTTTCAACTTCCGGGTCAATCTGTACCGCGTTAAATAACGCGATGCGCGGCTCTGTTTCGGGTCGATGCAAAAAGTTTTCATAAACGCGGCCGCGGGGCACGATGCGGCATGCAGACAACGGCTAATCAATGCGCTTCAAGCACACGCAGTACAGAATCTTGCCTGATGGACAGCGCCGGCCGCAGGCACCAACGAACTAGCGAGCAATTTACTCTCCCCTTTTAAGTTTTGCTTTTGTTTATACGCGCCGACATTTGTTTTGTATGTAGTTTTTCCGCGGAAATAACGAAATTGACGTGGTCATATTTTCCCGGCGACCAGAGGGGAAAGATGCTGGATACACACTGGGGCAAATTTTTTATATTCGTTTCCAGTATAAACATATTTAGTCAGAGTAATAAAAAACAGATTCCTTTACATTTTCGTTAATAACAATTGCGGTTTTTCGTTTTCCTTCCAAAAATTAACCGTTAAAATGAACGTAACTTACTCTTTTCAAGATATGCTGTTCCTTATTGGCCGAAATTGAATTTCACGCGAGCGAGCAAACGAATAAAAAAAAAAACAGGAAAAAATGTAACGAAGCGTCTTTGGTAGAAAAAAGAAAAGACTCCAAGACTGTATCGAACCAAGTGGTTTTTCGAGTAAAATTGAAAAAAGCCCTGTCGCGGCGCTTTTATCATGGCGATGCGATACATCGTTGCACTTCGTTCATTGGTTTTTACTGGACATCCTCCAGGCATATCGCAGGTTCGACGCAGTTTCAGAAAAAGAGCATCGCCCGCTCGGCCTCTTTTTGTTTTTAATCTCATTCGGCCTCTCTCTCTCTCTCTCTCTCCACTTTTTAATTCGTTCGGTGTTTCGTGATCGTTCGCATGTTAATTTTCCACGAGCAGTGATGCCGCACGCCCTCGAGGCATAGACGTCGATGATATCCGAGAGAGAGTTCATACGCGAATACGTCGCTAAAATTGAACGAATGCACTCACGTGAGTTCGCCTGCATCCCTTTTGCGCGCCACGGCTTGTTTTGTTGTGCAGCCATGCGCCGCTTCAAACCGCATCATCTCGTAATTCATTTTTGTGTCAATATTAACTGAAATTCGCGCAAAGCCGAGCACATGCTTATTCCGTCCGTGCGTTTTATATCATGAGCAACTCACGTCAAATTAAATATTACGCTTTACAGTCGTGCTCCCAGAAACTCCTGGAAATACAATTTTCCATTCGGAATCTTGCACGAAACGCGACGTGTTCTTCCCCCGGAACTTCGTTGGGATTATGAATTCTTGATATCGCGATTTTACGGTACCACTTAGTACCAACGGCCCTTCGCGTGGCAACCATTTCTTACTTGACAGCAAGACAGATCTCTCTCCTGTAATTACAATGCCGCTTGTTACATCGTTCACTCTTGACAACGAGAAATAAACCTCTTCCAGCTTTTGCGGGATATGAATATAAAACGCGGAAAAAATATCGCGAGCGTAACCGATGTCGCTTCCACGTCCCCGATTGTCCCCGGGGAAAAAACTTTAAAGTAATTTACTCCAAGTTTCCCGCGAAATATGGATTCGATGCAAAATTAAAGATAGACCGCAGACTCTCGCCTCATCACGCTGCTCTCTTCTCGAAGAAAGTCCGATGTCACTCGCGGTATCATTTTCTTTTCCACCGGAGACGAATCCTCGAGCGAGAACCTTGACCGAGAGCTTGATTTATGGACGGAGCGCGGATTATTCTTCTGGCTAATATCTCAGGAAGAAGAAAGCCATTCGTTATTCGCGTATTGCACAAAGTCTACGAGACTTTCACCAACCGCCAAAACCATTAATTACGTGTTCCTCCTTGCTATTTCACGTGATTTTTCAACTCGAAAATATTAGAAATCAATCGATTTCGCTCGATTTGAATTGATATTGATGAGTCGCAATTTGCGTTCGAGTGAAAGTTAAAGAAGAAGAGTCGAGTGGACCACTTAGGCGCAAAAATAATGTTCAAGATCTTCTCTCGGTCCCGACTTTCTTTCGAAGGTTCTCGGCGCTCGCGAAACGCAAATATTCCGAACCCTGTTAAAAATAACGAACATTATTGTTGCTCGAGCATGTATCGACGAGCTGGGAAAGTAATAAATATATCATAATTACAGCAACGGGCGTTTCACTTCTGAAAAGAGAACGCAATTACGTTCAAATTGTGAATGCGGAGATAATTAAAATGGAGTGTTAAGAATTAATTAACCCTCGGCGATATTAAATCTTTTTCATCTATTTAAGCAATCTTTGCCTAAGCAGAAATGGAAAAATCGCATTACCGGAACAGTTTGAATCAAATTAAACCAGTTCATTTTAGATTTCATTTCACCCGTAACGTAATTATCGTAATTATTGTAATAACGCGATCGATACGACGACAGTTACTTTTAATCAACAGTAATTCCGGAAACGCCCTCCATTTTTTCACATCGAAAACTTCTTTTTAAAATTTTCAGTTCGACTTTTGCTTTAATAATTGGAAAAACAAAAAAGCCCTTTTCGGAGCGGAAAATGCCATTAATATAAACGCAATTTTACCGCGCTTCTGCATTTTTATTGTTTCCATTCTTAAAAAATGCAAGACACAAGCGGAGTTGCCTACACTAATTGTATTCTTACGCATGAATTTAGTTTCTCTCTGTCAATGCAATAGCACGCTCCACGAGTACCCTCTTCCAGTGAGAAAATTAATGTGAAAAAAATTCCACAATTACAATGTCGAAATAACTTTCATATTACACCATAAATACCTCGAAACCTTTGAAAGATTAAAACTCAACTTTACAACAATCATCTACAAATTACAACGTCAAAATCTCTTCTACTTAATTTCATAAAAATGTTCTCCCCAGTCTGCAACAAAAAACCGCCAATTTTCATCCCGCAACTCCCTTTTTACTGGTTCAATTACGACGAATGTACCAACACTTTCCAACTCTTCTTAACTGAACCCATAAACATGAGTTTCATCGATGAAAACATCGTTCAAATCTCACAGGAAAAAGTGCCTTTCGAATTACAAAATTCAAAAACTCCAACAGAAATTCAAAAGTCAATTTTACAGGCCAAATTGAAATTCCGCGGCGAATTGCCAATCAAACGCGGCGGTTGGCCAGAAACGGATCAGGTCATTTAAGGACAAACACACGGAGTGCCGATGGATCGTCCTTATTTACACGCAAGCACACACACACAGCGACGAACGAGCGTGTGCGTTAAACCCGGGGCACGTCGATGCAGCCTTTGGTAGCTAGGCAAGCCAGCAAGCGAGTGTCCAACGGTCCAGAACGCACCTGGCCCCAGGGTACTGATATAAACACGAAATGGGCTCCATAATACAGCAAAAGGGGCTACCGGGCGAACACTCGTTCGTTTCCGCAAAGCCTCGCGTATCTGATGACATGCCGGAGTCACGGAAACACGTGTTGCAAGGCGCCCCGACACCGGTTCAGAGCAATTCGAACGCGATTAAGCCGCTGCAGTGACGATTTCAACGGCCTGTGTGTCATCATTTCGAATCTTTTCCTTAAGAAACCTCGAAATGTTCGTTTCTGAATCGACACGAAAGAACTGTGTTTTCAAGCGTTCAAGAATAACTGAAATAGTTTCAAAATGTTGCGTCTGAACTAAAGACACTTCCCCTCGGAAAATAAATCCCGTACGATTGGAAAAGTTGGTGAAAAATTAAAGCTGCGAGGAGTACTTTGATTCCCGCGATTGGTAAATAACGTGGAAACTTGTACATCTCGGAAACATTTATCTTCGCGTCTTACAAACTCTTGTCGCGATGGTCTACTTTCGCGCAAGTTTCGCGGAACATAAGCTTCTTATCGAACGAGCAATAATGATGTTCAAAGGAACACGTTTTCCTAAACGATTCCATAGCTTGACACTTTATTCCTTTTGGGCATTACGCGTTTGAAAATGGAAGCGCGCATGAAATCGGTGAAATTGCAAACGTTGGATTCGTAGTTATTGGGTATAAATGAATTGCACCGACTTCAAATGATATTAATAATCATTAATGGGATTATATTAATGCCGAAGACTCTTTATTATGAAATAACCGAATGGTCATAATTACACGCTCGAGCGAGTCATGATTCGTCTACCATGAGTAACGCGCGGCCGAATTGATTAATCGATTTAAATTGTAAAGCTATTTCATTATTCGCTTGTTTCTGCGATTGATTAATAAACGAATCTTCCTCCTCAGGGGAATCGAATTAGAACTTTGCTTGATTTTTCAATCGCATATTGATTCCAGCGATTGCATTAACATTTTTTGCCGGCTTTCAATCGAGCGCTTATTTCTCGTGTAAGAAATGCGTGACAAAATCAATGTTTTGAATGAAACGCGACGCTTCTACATCACGCTGAAAAGGCAGTCATGAAGAGTAATGATGTCAATCGTATTTTTTCTGCAGTCAACGTACGTGACACGCAAGTCCTGAAACGGAATAAGTACCACTTCCTATATCAATTACGTGTCACACGCTCAGACCCTCGAATTCAATGTAATTTTCACTTCACCGTTATCCGATGAATCGCCGATTCTCCATCCCTTTTCTCTTGGAAAAACGTGCCCCTTGAAATATTTATCGCGATATCCAGCGGACGCGATGACAAAGTAAAGATAATCAGACGATCAAATATTCAAACGTACCGAGAAAACGTACGATTTTACGGTGACAAGAAAAACTAGTTTTGTTCCATCCAAAAATTGGTATTTCGGTCCACGTTTATGTCGATAATAAATTATAGTTGACAATCAATCAAACAATCAATAAATTTAAAGGAAAAACTGAAACGACTTTTCGGATAGTAAAAATGGCAATTGAGTTATCGGGAACGAAGTGACGGCCATGTTTTCCTGCTTAAAAGATGCACGATCAGGTAAGTTTTGACACCGTGCATTATAGATTGTAAGACCGGCAAGTGTAAACGTATTACGAGCCGAGGAAACCGCGTGTAAGCAGCGCGAGGGTCGCGTTAGCCACGCGCTGCGGAGGAGAAAATGTTCGTGATGCCATAAAAGTTGGCAAGAAACGGGCGCACGATATTTCACGGCGGCGTCGAATTCACGAATTTATTATCGCGCGATCGTAAAACTCGCTACCCCACGTTTGAAAATATCAAGTGCGAAAAACAATATCGAGCGAGCGGCGAGTGCGACGCGTTACCTTCTCGGGCGCCGATGACGAAAATTAATGTAAAATTCGTTCTTTAAATTCCAGTCACGCTCAAAGTGCCGGGAGTTAAGCAAAAATGCATCGGCGTACGTTTATATTTCTTCGCTGTGAAACGACGGGAATCGAATAATGTCAGCCGATTCGAAATAAAACGAACAATGCTCTGTTTGCTCGAATCTACGCAATCAGGTGCTTGGCAGGTAAGCTGCGAAGAGGTACGCTCAGACACGTAGCGCTAAGCCCGAAAAAGCCTGCGTGTCAAGTATTGTAATCTTACTTTGCAGGCAAATTGCACAATTCGCGTGCATACAAACGCCCGGGTGATTTACCGAGATTTTTATACTACGTAGCAGTAAAAAAAAAACGATACTTCGAGACGGAAAAAAACTCGCGAAAAAGATTCAATTCCGAATGAAAAATCTGCGGTGTTTTCCTCCGCGTTCCTTCCGCTCGCATTTACGTAAATGCATGCGACACTTCGCGCCTCGAAGAGCACGGGTATCAAATGTTTCGTCCGAATGTCAGCGCGTCGTCAACCGATGCAATATGAATAGCGAGTACTCGAGCGCGAATTACACGTGTACGTACAAGAGTTTCCTTCGCAACTTCCAAAGGACGAAGTAACTTCCTACTGTCTTTCCGCGAAGTTGAAGGTACGTCGTTATGACGGATGCTTAATTAGTGACTTGCTCCGCGTAGAAAAAGGAAGTACGTAGCTCGCTAAATGAAATTTTCCGTAACAACTTGTCCGGCGTTCGCAGTGCATCGAAAGGAAATCATTGCGAAGACTGACGGATCAATTCAACTGAGAGACTATCCCGGTTCTTATTTGCATAACGAGATAACCCGCTCGAATAATCCCACGTGTGCGACGCCCGTTTCACATTCGTAAACGAGCGTTTAAGCAGATAACTAATCTTTCTCGGCTCGACGAAGGGGAAAAGACGTTTCAATTTGATTACTTTCGAATGTCATACTCTCGAAGACTTTCCATTCCGGGAAAAAGAAGATTCCGGGCTGAAAATTAAATTTTCGTGACTCTTGGGCTTTTGGTATTTGTCCAAATTTCACCCTTCAGTGCCCAAATGAAGACTGACACTCTTCGGTGGAAGCTTGCTTTTAAGAGCCAAACAACGGAGGGAAAATACGCGAATTGTTGGGGGAAATAAAAAGCAACACGAGCCGCTTTAATACGAAATAAAACGTACAAATGGCAGATTTCGTATTTGCAAATTATAACTTTACACAGCTGCTGCAAACTTCTCACGAACAATGCGATCAAGTGTGTGCACACTGAAGAGGAACGGGATAATATACATTATCATAGCCGAGCAGTGTAAAGTACATTTCATTGTTGTATTATATCACTATCGGAAAGAGACTTAAAATATTCAACGGCGTTTGTACGGAAGTCGAGCAAGCTCAACGAATTCATGAAAAACAAGGGAAAACATGAACGGAAAAACTATTGATTCGGGTCGTAATGAGCAACCGTGAAAACGAAAAATAAATTTCAGCCAAGATTTCGAACCATACAATCATTATTTTTCTCGCGGCTCAATTTATTACAGTTGCAGATTATATTTAACGTCTGATATTTACGGAACACTCGGTATATAGCTGGATAAATTTACCTGGTTAATGAATATATCACGGGTGACCCGCCAACTGAACTCTTTTATTGGAAATTAAAAATTCAATGCACGGTAAAGGCTGATTTAACCGTCGAATAATTCTATTCAGAGGCTGACCAATCGGCCCTATAATCCATAATCCATACCCGAGCGTGCAAAGAAAGAATCGCATTTGCGAAGAAATCTTCCACTATACCACCTTTTTTTCGATAAAATTAGTACGTAATTGCGAAGGCTGGAAAATTCTCAAATAAAACACAATCAAGAAAGATGATTTTCTCGCGATTCCTAACACTTCAGCGGATCGAAGAAGTGATTGGTTAAATGCTCATTCAAACATTTCGCGCCCGATCTTTGGGAAGATTATCAGCGGCGAAATTACAAGCCTTGTAAAAGTCATTTCCTTTTTCCCGATTAAACCACTTGATTACTCATAAATATAAGAAACGCAACACGGCTCGTGAAATTCAAGTGTAAAAAGTGTTTGTCGAAGCGCGGGAAAACGAAAAAAGAATCGAGTGCACTCGAAGAACTCTCGAGACGATTATATCAGCGTCCATTGACATTCGAGCTAATACTTTTCAACGAGATCGGTGAAACTTTTAATTGCCATTCGTGCGCGACGCGAGGTAAAAGCGCGCGTTGCGAATGCATCTATCAAATGACAGAGCGCTCTTCACATAATAATCCCCCGACGTGAGAGCGATGTTTGCGCAAACACTGGAAAAGCGTGATTTTCCGATTTCAAAACCCGAATTTTGAATGAACGACGATCCGCTGATATAATCATCGCGGAACAAAGACGACTTTCCCAATAATTTCCCAACGCGTGGGACGATATTCCCCGCTTCGCATTCGCTTTTTCAAGACGATTGCGACTTTCCACCCATTGTGCTACGCGATATATTGCGCATCCTCGTGTAGCTTTCTGTATCAGATGAACGATGAAACTTAATTGCGTCCAATGTTCGAGCCGTTTGTATCCAACCGAATAGTTACAGCAATATGAGCGCACTGCAACTATTTAACAAACATTAGCGCAATATGCTCGACATTTGCAGCTTGATCCGAGCCTGATCCGAGTACTTGATGAAGCACCTAATAATGAATCAGGCAACTTAGCATCATTAGGACGATTTCCACTGCGGAATGTGTTTAGGCAATTAATCGTTCATTGTAACTTTGCTCGCGTTTGCTCTTCATGCGCTCTTGCCCGCGAAATAATGTCGACTTGATGTATTTTCTGATATTGATCATTTCGTTCGTTTTCTGCATCGAAAAAAAAAACATTTGCTGTTGCAACCAAAGATTCGCATACCCAGCTAACCTAGATTATTCCAATACCGAAATGACTTTGATAATGCTGCTAATTTTACTTGCCAAGACATTGAATCCTCTTTGAAAGAAGAATCAGGTCCATCATTAAATCCAGTTTGGGCTCAACTTTTTTACACGGCTTTACCGACTCGAAAGGTCAATTGTTTTTTCGCGGATCGATAAAAAAAGCAAACGCTCATATTTCTCGATGTAAAACGAATATTTCGCAGCATTCAAATACCGAGATTTGCCTCACGCTCGTGCTTATCGAAGAATTGGGGCGCGAGCGACTTTGTACAAACAGAAATCGAACGAGGGCATAAGTTATTATTCTCTCTAACTCTTGTGACAGCGGCGTATCCGTCTATGACGAAAACCGAACTGGATGACGTGAGCGTGCCGTGGGAAACGAACCTCGCGCTCCATATTCGCCTCGAATCCCGCTCGATATTTGATAATAAACGTGCTTGCCAAAGTAATTTGTCGATGTGAAATATTGAAATTATCTCCTCGAGAGTACACGACTCCGTAAAGTCGGTCCTTCAATTATCAACCTTTTCAAGAGCCTTCCAGGAGAGTCGATTTATCCGCTCCGTTTTGAATTATGCAAATATTAACTCGACTCGTACATTCACAGATGGAAACGTTCGTAGGCGCGTTAGCGGTTCTTGAAAAAATTGGATCAGGAGGATTAGAAAACGAAAACGAGCAAATGCCAATGTCTCGTAATCGCCTCACCTTAACGACGAGGCAAGTACCGTATCGTTTTCCATCATGCAACGTAACAATTAAAATTATAAGGCATTAGGTGTCCAAGCCGGGAAACAATCGCGAGCGAGGGAAGTCGCTCTCGTTTGATGCCAGTCATTAACTTCCCGGCTTCCAGAGACACGGAACGAGCCGACAAGCGGTAGTCGTCGACCCCCAAGAAAATAATACCTCGGACCTTATTTATTCTCCACGATTTGCTGGGACCCGATCCGTATGATCCTATCTAGCAAATCCATCGAGAGCGCCGGAGCGTAGGAAACGAGATCCGCTAACTTATAAATACACGCGGCCTCTTACCGCGGGAGAACGTCAAAGCGTTCATCGTGATGTAATATCGCGAGCTTTTTTTACATGCTCGAGGAAGAGCGTCCTTTTTCGGCGCAAAGGTGATACAAAGAATCGCAAAACCCAATTGTTCGACGAAAACGCTGCAAAATAATAGACGTTTCTCAATTACCGTTGGCAATCGAAAGATTTGCGCGATGATTGAAGAGCGCGTGCAGAACGGGACTTGATTTTAAGAACGCGCGCTGTTTACGAAGCAGAACAAACTGACGTAATGAAATATTCGCTTTATGGGCTCGAGCGTTGCATATTTGCAGATAAGACGATGAAAGTTACGAAGGACGCGGAGTGAAAGATCTGCGGCTCGTAACGAAAATATTTGAAAGCGACGAGGGTGGTAAAAGCGTTCGGGAAAAGAATTTGAAGAGGTAGGGAAGTTAATCCGATGCACGTTGCTTATAATTTACTCGCGCTGTTGAAAATGCGTGCTCAAGACGCGGTTTTTCGCTTTTAAAAAAAAGGAATTACCAATTTTCTTAAACATCATAGCAGTCGTTGGATTCTTTGAGATTGGGTTTTTAAAATTATTTTCAGAACGTCACGGATCACGACTTTATTTACGCCGGGGAGTTGATTAAACCGCTCTTGCAATTTCATTAAACGTTTCATCGAGTAATTGAGTAGCTCAGAAAGTTTACGTTGCCGCAAAGTGAGACAGTATTTTCAGACTTCTCTTTTATCATTGTGTAAATCGAAAGAGCATATTATGATCTCGTTCGCGCAGACTGAAAATCGAGTTCGTACTTTTGTTGGCGAAAGGTGGCGAGACGCTTTTCCCAATTTTACAAAAGTTCAAACTCTTACGATACTTTCCATTTTTACATACCGGAGAAAAGACCAGAAAGTTAAATCAATACAACTTGTAAAATTATCGAAGCAGTTTGTAAAATTCGGCATTATTTCCCTCTTTTGTTCTATAAATCCATAATTATTTACTCCCTTCAAAGATCTTTTCAATCACACACATTTTACTCCCAACATTCGATATCAACAAAACAAATTTTCAAAAACCCAAATAAGAAATTTCCATTCTCCGAATGAGGAATGTGAATTAATTCGTAAACTCGAGCAATCAATTCAAAAAACAGTTTCGAAAACCAGAAAAATTTCCCAACTCCATTTATTTATTTAAAATTAATAATCGTACTAAAAAAAAAGAATCGCACAATTGTCCAGGACTTTCCCAACAAAACCGATCTGCTTCTCAATGACCAAACGTAGCGCTAAAACCGCCTCTGATGGAACATATATTTCCCGATATTGGAACAATGCAAAAGTACGCGTCAAAACGGAGTGCACGAAAACCGCTTAAGTGGCCTGAAAACGGTGGATAATGCGGCCTGACAAGCCAATGATTGACACGCTTTTTCGCGTACGTGTTACGTTACTACGAAAATCGTTCCGGGAACAAAAAGACGCCGAAGGAAAGAGGCAGCGGTAAAGTGAATGGCACCGAATAATAGAAAAAACGGAGAGGAGCGAGACGCGGGGCTGCCGGTCATTCCGATACGCTCGAACGTATCCTCGTTTGAATCAAAGGGGAAAATCAAATATTGCGTTGCTCCATTAAAACTCGAGTTGAATCAGGGACAGGCAGCCACAAGGGAGCGCTAAGAACGAGCCAAAAGGGATTACAATCGCGTATTTTACATCCGCGTTTCGAAATGTCCGAGAACTAAATTATTTAGTCCTTTGACGGGTACGAAAATCCGGATTTTTATTCAATTCGTCAATCTCTAAAGCGTCGTCGGTTCAAGGGTTGTTTTCCAAAGCTTTCGATCGGGACGTAAGTCACGTAGATAATAAACTTTACGACTCCCATATTTTACGAGTCTACGGTGTTTAAAATATCCGTACGTTTTTTAAATACAAAACGCTTCGGTTTATGTGCGATACATTCATCTCAATCGCAATGAAAAAGACAATTCCGTTACAAAAAAGTAACGGGCAATCAGAAACCGTAGCGTAATATTGATTTAATTCAATCGCGAAATTAACCCGTTGCTCGATACGGAATTTCACCGCATTCCGTAGAATCGTGAAACGAAATTTCGCAGTTTCGCAAATTAAAAAAAAAAAGGTAGCATTCCACGCGCGCCGTATGTTGTTTCCCGAAGCTTTCGTCAATTTCAAAAGCCTTTCTCTCGTCGCGAAGAAATTCGCCCAAACACGAGACACGGAAAGCGTTCTCGAGAGCCTTGATCTGTCATTTGTTTCACGCCGGGACACGCGTGAAAGGATTCGCGGAGTAAAAAAACGTCGCGCTCGAAAGTCCGCGCGCGCGAGTTCGTTTAAGAAAGTTTTCGGTCCAGTTGGTATAATTGAAGTAGCCACGTTTTATCATTACCCGCGTCCTGGCACGGCCACATTTGAGTTTCACACTCTCGTCAATCCGCGAGTAGGTGACTTTCCCCTGTTCTTAAAAATCGATATTACAGCCGAGTTACACCTTTACTTTACACTCCGCGCGTCGAATCAAAGACAACATTGCGATTATTTAACCCGAGATTACGAGCGACTGGTAATTGAATTGAAGCATCTCCGACATATAAAAACGCATTTACGGGACCCCGAAAACCATACACTCCAAATATGCATTCAGTCAAATTACAGCGAGGGTCGGATTCGTTCGTTTTACTGTTTCGCCATTAACTCTGATGCGTTTATAAAACTTCGGTTACGGTGAGCAACGGCGTTTCGCAGGGAAGTGCGGTATACAGTTTCCAAATTTAATAGCCTTGTGCTTCGCGAAACAGAGGCTCGGAGAGTGGGGTCGAAGCTCCCCCGCGACACCCGGAGCTGCGTTGATTATACCAACCTCGGTGTCAAATCATCTATTCTTCGATGTGTTTCCTCCTCGTCTGCCGGAATACTGATCGGTTACGGATCGGTTCGAGCTGCCTCTTGAATATTTGATACCGTATCAAGTGACTGCGGCGTGATTGGTTATAACCCGGTTTTAAGAAAAGATTTTTTCCTTGAATTCTAGCCATTCGCTTGGCTTTTGAAGGTTTTTCAGAGCTCGGAATCTGATTTTTCCCTGACTGTAAATATTCGAAAATTAAGATTTTCAAGTTTGGCTTCGTGTATCGTCACGGTTATCTCTAGATTTTTGCACAATTATTTTAGAGAAGCAAATTATGCAGTTTTATGCAATATTTTGATTAAAAGCGTTGAAAAACTATGAATATTTAAAGTGAAATACTTGGAAAAAGACGTTTAAAAACTAGGACACTTTTTCTTGTACTTTCTAATTTTTTGTTATCATTTTTATGAAGTTTCGTGATGTTTCGGAACGATTGAATTTTTCTGTAGTTTTCAAAAAAATTTTTGTATACAATTTTGTAATATTCCCCAGTTTCTTTTGCAATTTGCAACAGCACCACGAAATGTAAGCAATCCTAGACAATTAAAAAATAATACAAACTGCTTCAAACAAATTTTTTTAAATACAATTTTTCACAAAAGAAGAAAAAATTATAAAACACTTCGAAAAATTCCCCCAAAAAATTGGAGAAACTCTAAAAAGCATAATGCTTTTTAGTTTTTTGGTGATTTTTCATCAATTTCCTCCGAATAATTAATATTGCCTGCAAAGTATCGAAAGTAGCATGAAAAGAAAAAATCTTTTTCCAAACGTAATAATTTTCATCGCGAATCCTACCGATTAATTTCGTATCCAGCACAAATCGTGATAAAAAAAACCATCGCAGACGTCAGTAATAATCGATCGAAACGTGTTAAACGATAAGCGGCTTTAGCGATTCTCGAATTAAAAATGATAAAACGCCATCATAACTAGATCTAACGCGCATTCAATTATTCCCGACGCAACGATTATTTGTATCGTTAATGCCGAAAAAAGCCCATTATCGACGGCGCATGTGACGGACGGAAGAGTACGTAATGCACATTATCGCGTCGCCCCGATTCAGCGTTAATAAAAACAGCGTACTTGGCAAATCCGCGTTGCATGTTAGATCGAAAATATCCAAAGAAATAATGGATCTTAACGGCACTTCACCGCGGAAGAAGCGCGTGCAATATATATCAGAAACCATTTCGTAAAACAATATCCCACGGCAAACTTTTGACTTTCTGCTCGTGACACTTCGCCCGGCAAAAAAAATGCATGAGAGATGAAATCTGATATCGCTGACCTTTTATGTTTTGTTACAAACAAAAAGCTATTATATTATTCATATATTCCCGGAAAAGACAAAGCGCTCTATATCTGTATCTTTATCGTTGAATTCAATTTTATCGTTCCGCCTTTATCATTCGCATCGCTTTGTCGGTCCTTTCGTGACGTCAGAGGCGAAGAGGCTGAAAGAAAAATTTGTTTGCGGAACGGAATTTCTTTAATTATTTACATTCGTGACGCAAAGCAGAGCTGCAGCGATATCCGCCTTTTGAAATACAGCTAATTCATAAGTTTGATTTTGAGCGACTCGATTATATGACTACGGGGGTCGTCGAAGAACTCGACAAAGAGACTCGAGCGCCGACGTTTTTTTTATTAGAAAACACTATTCGACTCCACAGCGGCCCTTAATTGCGCGAAGGAACGAGGAAACGCACTTCGCAGTCGATAATTTTCCAGCGGATGAGAGGAATCGAAGAATTTTTCATTACACGTCGAATTATAAAGTCAAACGTGACGTATGCAGAATTATTGATCGCAAAAATGCCCGAGTCCGTCTGGTTTCCATCAACGATGAATAATTTAACATCGATAAATTTATTTCTCCCCCCGATGTTGACGTATCGCACTTTTTACCTTATGCGTCGTTTCGCCACTCCCACAAAATCATTAAATATTCATAAATAAAACAACGCGACGAAAGCACGCTTTATAAATTTTCGATGAACGGCCGCGGTGTAAAAAGGTACGTGAAACCATCTTCATTGCACGATGAAACGTTACAATCCGGTGGGACGTGCGATGCCAGTAATAGCTGAGCCAACTCAATTATATTAGAGTTACTGAAGCGACTACATTAGCGACGCGAAGCAATGCCTTTGATTCTCAAAGCAGCGCAGTTTTTGGTTCAACGGTGCCTAAATGATCTGTAAAGAGCCTGCTCGAACTGAATAATCGTAAATGTTAGTGCAGTTTAGTGCACGTATTTACTGCATTATCAATGGGACTATTTTCCAATATTATTTCGTCGCTGCCTATTTTCATTTGCATTTGAAATTAATTAAGATTTTCCATCAATCTCATATACATTTCCAAAAAATTGAAAAACATGTACAATGCAACATCTTCTCCACAAAAAAAATACGCGAGTGACAAAATTATACAAAAATGCTCGTAACGAACTGTACAAATTTTCCATTTTCATAATTTTTTCATTCGCGTATTTTTTCGCAAAGGAGAAAATATTGTTAAATTAATTATGCCGGCATATTAAACGAAATAAATCATGTTGCATTATAAATATTGTTCCCAATGCACTCTTGTATTAAACGGCCCCTCTCCAACTCAAAGTTAGTTAAATAAAACGTCGGGAATGGAAATCAACGACCCCGATTCGTCACCCAGTTTACAACACGACTAAATGAACTAATGCATCAATGTAGCAAACTTAGGTGAAACGAAGCAACGAATAGGACTCGGCGCTAACCAAATTTGACGTCCCCAACGGCAGATGTTTTATCCATCAATTTTCCGCAGTAACAAGTTTCAATGTAAAGCACGAAAATCCTGCCCCATGGGCCCCAGACTTTTCCTCCGACGAACATCAAACGAATTAACGCACGCGGAATGTGCTCGATTTTACATCTGTAAATGTAGGGTATCGATATCCCAACTCTTCAACGCTTCAACCGATTACGGATGCCTCGTAACATTTAATGAAGGCAGACCAGATTCGCCCGAGCGTGGCCGGAAAGTTCAATCACCGACCGCACACTTTTGCCGAATTTCCTGCCGGATTGTAAATCCGTTCTAGTGCGTTAACGCGATATTATCAGAAAGCAGGCATTTTTCGAATGCTTTCGAGTCAAGATGAATTGCGGAAACTCGCACACGAGCGAGGAAAACCGTCGAGTGCAGCAACATACACGTACGACAACAGAGGGCCAATCAAGTTCGCATTTGTAATCAATTAAAAGCCAATAAACCCGACTCTGATTGGATACTGGCACAGGCAGGAACGTCGGGAAAATGGGGACAATAATAGTGGGTTATTAGCGGTAACGTAGGGTTTATTTCGACGGCTCATGGAGGGAGGCGCGATGCTCTGTTGGAGCCCAGTTTTCCTCGACTGAGAGCATTAAGCTACCTGTATTGATAATACATGCGTGATGAAAACCGGCATTAATCGGGAAATCAGCCCGGCTTTGAAAATAAATAATGAGCAACGAAGTTTGAGGATTGAGAGCGACTCGTTCATAAATATTCTCTTCCTCATCGGAATATTCTGATGCGTTTATTCCCTTTTTTTCGAGAAGTAGGGGAGAAGCTTTTACCCAGGGCCATAATTGGGACATAATTGAGACATTGGCCTTAAATATCGATCCCCCGAATAAATTTCAACTCAAATTAAAATAGAAGCTTTCGAAAGAAGAAAGAAAAGCTCTAAAATGTCTCTAGATTCGGCCCGGAAGTTTTCAAGCTTTCGGGATCCGTCTCTGTTGAACCCTCGATCTCCCAAAATGCATAGTCTCCGGCAAGCAGGAAGAAACGGCGACCATTTCGCGGCTCGCTTGAGAAAGAGGGGAGAAACTGAACGGCGAATTAAGGTGCGATAGTTCTCCATCCCTCCCTCCCTCTTTTCCAGAACCTCTGTGAATTTTACGTCGCTCGATATACGTATGCAGCCAAGTTTAAACTAGGGAATCGAGTAATTCCGGAGACGAGTCAAGAGTATCGCGCGAGCCAACCGAGAGGGTATATATCTTAGGAATTTCTAAACCGTCATTTGTGAGCGTAACATTCCAGCCATTTCGAAGGAAATTCAAGTTTTATGCCACGGCTACACTATTCACGTGAATTTGCTCGTTTTGACGGAAACGACTGCGTAGCGATACGTATATTTATATGAGCGATACTAAAACGCCGCGCACGCAAATGCGATTATAAAACGTTATCGCGAAATCTTTAATCACTGTAAAGTTCAAAAAGCGTTCCGCTCTCGAATTTCCGTTTTTCGGGGGCGTACGTGAGGCGAAGAAAAAAATTTTAAAAAGTGCACTCGGCGAATGCACACGAGCGGGAAAAAAGAGAAGAAAAATACAAAGCAAGTATCACAAAACAGTCTGACGTGGAGACGTTCTCGGCGCAAGGGCTTCGAATTGATACTCCTCGAAAGGCTTCGACGTTTGATAAACGTCTAGGAAAAATATGAATAGCGAATATGACGCACTCTGTTCCGCGATATGCTCGAATAAATTCCTGAATTCCGAATCCCCGGAAAAACAAATTTCCCCTCCACTTTTGGACGCGAAAGCTCGGCTTTTCGCGCCTCGCGATTGTCTCCGCTTCCAATGAGAAAAGTTCCGAAGCGCTGCTCTTTTGTATCGCGATTCTATATCGCTGAGCACTTTGTAACGCTTCTTATCGCCCGTTAAAAATGACGATTTCCAGTTTGGTACGCATTAATCCACCCTTGAGCGAATACTTTGTTTACGAACGGGCAATGATCGATTTCCATTTCGAAATAATGAGAGACTCAATTTGTCCGCGATGTTCGTAATGGCAAAGAAAAAGAAAGAGGAAGCTTCGTTCGACAACTCGACGCCGGATTTTGACATTATTTCCTTGAACAATTCGGAAAGAAATCCTTTGTCCAGGCAATTTCACTCCGGCACTTTTATCAGATCCTTTTCGACTTTATCTAGCTTCTTCTTCATTCTTTCATTACGCCCCCCCCGCTGCAGAGTTTTTTTCCGGCCGGCGATGATGCATCTCATCACGCGATTTATCTTCTCGTAAAATCTGTCAACGGCGCTTCTCCCAACTCGAGTCTTATTTTCTCTTTACGCCTTCGCTCCCTCTCTCTCTCGCTCTTCTTCCTCCCATAACGCTAGCTCATTCCGCTGATCTCTTTTTACTACTTTCTTTACTAAATCGGTATAAATGTCCCCATCACTCTCTTAATAGACCAAATCATTTCCCTTCTTCATCAATCTTATTACCCCAATCATCATAATCCTTCGCATCTTCCACGTCAAACGCTACTTTTGTCCTTTAAAATGATGTTTCCCAGAGCAATAAAAAAAGGCCAATAAAGTGGCCTCAATTTAAAAAAGTCGAATAAATTTCATCGAAGAAAAATCGTCCAACTATTCCAGCCTTTGCCTATTTTCTTGTACGCCAAAGTCTCGGGCGTTCCAATCAACGCTTTCGACTCGTGAATTGACCCGAACCGTAACATTTCCTAGATCGAAATCAACTTATCGAAAGCGTCGCGTCTGGAACGTTAACATTTCGAAACAAAGACGCGTGGTTGCGGAGACAATGTGATACGATACTCCATTTAAGTGCAACGCTTACATTTTCCCACGAATGAATGAACGCAGTGACGCACAAGTTCACACGACGACAATGTAAATTCGACTTTTCAATGACGCATAAATCTCGTCTTTCATCACGCCCTGCATGGCGCAATGAAAGTCACGATTTCACCTTGTTCTTTGTCGAAAAGAAATGCTTTCTCGCCCCAAACTTGAGGTAAACAGAGTGCAATAAAGAGAACTTTAGTGTCTCTTATTTTTTTCTACAAGTAGCTGCCTTGAACGGCAATAAAAGAGGCAAAAGAATGTATTATATTCGTAAAAAGAACGACGAGAATTTGCAAAGACGTAATTTCCTTCCCTCTCGGCAATTAATGCTACCTCTATTTTACAGCATCGTCAGCCAGGCAGATGGTTCACGAGGGGGTGAATCGTAAAGTGCTGCAACGGGTAGCACGTAGTACGATGCTAGAAATAAAGACCAAAACGGAGAAGGTAATGTCGGGCGCGATGCTTCAGACGGCGCTGAGCAAAGAATGAGTATTAGGTACCAGCGAACTTTTATTTCCACGAGGACTGTATTTAAAAATAATATAAACGTTGGAAGCACATTTTAATTAATTTGAAATTGTTAAGGGTACTGAGCTAATATTTACCATCCGCAAAATTTACAACGTATTATTTGAGTACCGCGTTAATGAGAAACGAAATGTTTCTTTGCAAATAGAATAAAATTGAAAGAAAAGAAATTGCGCCCGACGATTCCGTCGCTTCCCGTTAAAAGGACAAAAAAACGATTCTCATCTTCACGTGTCTTTTAATCAGTGAACATTTTACGCTAAAACCTACTCGCCTTAAAACGCAATCATACGACAAACTAGTCAAAACGCGATCGATACAAATGTCGCAAACACGTTCCGTTAGAGCCGCATTATTAATGTTTCGCATTACACGAGTTCGAAAACTTTCATCGATAATCCCGGGATAATTGATGTCGGAAGGAAACGATGTCATCATTGGGTTTCGCTATCAGTTGGCAAAAAGTGAGCCTCGAGTATTTAAATTGACCGAGACACAGTGAGTGGGTTTCCACGTCCTTTCCTTCCCCCACATCTCGGGCGCCAAGCGATGCAGTGGTAAAAGCCAACTTTTATCCGATCTACTCAAAGAACTAAGACTACCGAAGTTCCCCCTCGCGAAGCAACAGTTTCCGCGTGGACAGCGCTTTGTAAGCCTCGAGACCGACGCGAGTGAATGTTATTTCCGTGAAGATTTTTCGGGAAAAATGGCAATCGCGTGCCTCGGGTTCGTCGCGCTCCTCGCGATAGGTGAGTAAGTGAATCCTTTCAGTGCACAAATCCACACTCGTTAAACAATTCCGCCAGCAATTTCCGTACCCTCAAAACAAATTGTATTCGTCCATTTTAAATTCCAAACATTCGACGATTTTCTGAATTTCGGATTCAGAGTAGAAGAACAATAATACAAAAATGAAAGAAGTTGCAGCGGCAGATTTTGTCTGTACGAGTAGAACACCAGGGGAAATCAACCATTGTTATTTGCATAAAATAATGAAGTTGCGGTGTCGCCTACAACGGCCCATCAAACTTTAACGCGCTCTTCGACGTTTTTTCGAATTCGTTTCGAAAATGTTTCCAGCGCAATATTATATAGCGGTGAAAGTGCATGCGATGCATCTTCTAATTGTCGAGCCTCGTAGAAAGCGACACAAAAGATAAGCGAAGTTCTCAAGACGGCACTTACAGAGATCAGTAGACCAAGATCAAGGATTTCGTCATCGAAAACAAGAACAGAGTTTGCCGTAACGCAAATTTGCGTGTTCGATAATGTCTCGAATCCCGGTACTTTGTGAGTACGTACTTTAGGAAGTAGAAGTGCACTTTTCAATTTTCGAACGCGGGCGATTTACATGCAGATTTACATTATACGGAAAATCTCGTTTTCTGTTGCGAAAATTCGTCCTTCGCGGCGAGAAAAACTCGCAGCCTTGTATTTGCCGTTAAGAAACGTTTTGAATAGTTGATAACTATCTCGTTTCAGGTGAACCAAATCAAATCTCGTTACACATGCCGAGATAATAAAATCATCAGTTTTCATTTGTGCGTGACATGGATTTCGAGTACGTTAAATAAAATTCAGAGAAATATGAATAATCAATCAAATGCAGATATGATTTCATTGACTGTTCTGATTGATTGATTACTTTCGAAAAACCCGAAAAATAACGACGAGTAATTGGTTTTAAAACACTGGAATAAAAGATCTAGCGAATTTTTCATCAAACTTTGTAATAATTATTATTATTCTTTTATTTCTCTGCATTTCCATTATGCAAAGTGAAGATTTTACAGCAAAATTAACGCTGTTTCAACAGTCATTTCCATTTCCAAAGGAGAGTACTTCGAGTAACTTGAATAATGATTTCTGGCACTTTTACTGTAATTGTAGAATATGAAATATCAAGCAGCGTCAATCAATACCCTCGAGTCGAGAGAAATAACCAATGAAAGACACCTCTCTTCAACATAAAACTACTTCCAGTCGTAAAACCCTGAATCCACTTCACCGAGAGAAATTAACGCACAAATTAGATTTAATTTCAGTGCAGTCTATCCCTTCAGAAGCAGAAATCGATACCGAGTTTGCTTTTAGTTTGAGTAGATCGAGGTTTATCAGTTCGGGAACTAAATTAGAATCGGTCAGTTGTTAACGAAGACACACTGTTTGGAAGGAAGTCGATGCTTGAATCTCGAATAATGACCAACTTATCGAAACGTTTTCTTCACCGGACAAAACTATCTCAATTTTCAAATTCTCCAAACTATTAACGTTGGAAATGTACTATTCACTTTTTCTCGTAAAAGTCATCAACGCTTTTACCAGATTTCACAAATAATGTTATGTCCTAATAGACTCGACGCTTCATTATGTAATTTGACAGAAAACAGAGAAAGAGAAATTGCTCGATTCCCTGATCGACGAAAATTATTCACCGCTCGGATTTTTGCACATTCTTCAATCGAATAAAAAGTGAAAAAGTCGTTAATTTTCCACAGTTTTAATTCAAATGACAAACAGTAACATGCTAATAAACTTTTGATTAATTGCCTTTTAATTAATGGCTAATTCACGTGACTCCGAAATAATTTCTATCATTACGTTGAGGAGTAGTTTCGCGTCAAAATTAATTAATTCAACCTTTCGGAATAGATTCGAAAACGAATCTAAAGTTTGCTAAAACCGGCCCTGTTTATAAATTTACGGATTTACGACTCAACTTCCTATGCTAATTGAAATATAAACGTTTCTTCACACTTAAAAAAAATGTCAAACGTTACTTTCAGATCGAAATTACGTTTTCTCCACTTGTTAAAACTCAACACCAGAATCCAAATTTAAAAAAATGTCTCGGCGATTAAAAAGTGAAAACCGCGCTCTCCATGAAAGACGATACGATTGAAACTTTCAATTTCTTCTCAGCGAAAGATATTAATTGCAAGAAATCAAGGCAGAAAATATGGAGCAACGCTAGAACGATGCGAAAACTAAAAAATGGAGGTGGCGTAATAAACACGTAACTGCATCGCGCGTAATATGTTTACTCAAAACGAAGCTCCTCAATGATTCTACTTGCTTTCTTTTTCTGTTATTCAAGAACTGAATAGATTCTTCGTATGATTCGCGCGACACCAACGCTGACATTCACATTGCATATCAAGTTTCTCTTGGACAATGCATTACAAGCGCTGAGAAAAATTTCCTCGTTTTTCAACATAACTAACAACGCGCGTTACAACAAATTATAGACGCTGTCAAAACAAGGCCTTAGTTGCGTTAACGTGATTGTTCCAGCAACAGAAAGCGAATCCATTCAACTCCCATACAAACAGCACAAAAAGATTTCTAAAAAAAAGTGAAACCAAGAAGTGCAAGTTTGGAAATATTCGAATTTCTCTCTCTCCTTTTTTTAGAAAAAAGGTTTTTCGGCTTATTTTCCCTGCAGAAGAAGATATTCAAACAGAAACAATAGAACGCAAAGAATTGAACGTTTTAATTCCACACCGATCATTGTCCTAAATGAACGAGTAAAATCCTGCTAAATTAAGCAATTGCTGGACCACGAACAAAGATTCTTCCAATTATAAAAACTACCCTAAAAATGATAAAACCGGCTGCTAAAATTGCATCGACCCAACATTTGTTTCTTCGATAAAAAAAGAAGCAAAGAAAATGTTCCTAAAACCTCCGTAAAAAGAACTGTTTACCCCCGAAAAAACGTGCAGCCAAACCTCCCCATAGCGTGCATTTCTTCCCCGAAGAATCCCGGTAGAGTCAAGATGATTTGACAAACGTCGCCTGCAATTGTCTCCCGCGAGAATGTCGTCTCGCGCGATTGTTTATTCCATTCTGGCCACGTTCGTGACCCGAAACGCATTCATATACACTGGCCGCAAAACCTTACAGTTTCCCGGATGCGAAAAGCGCGTCGGACGTGGACGTATCAGCCGATACGCTAGCTCCCTGATCACCATAAAAATTTATACAGCCTCGTTCGCGATCGCAAATCGCATTACCACGGTGCATATTCCGGCGCTGCGTTAACCCCGAGCAGAATACACAACTCATCCCCTCGCGTAATTTTCGCGGATTGTCATGAAAACTGCGAAACGTTACGAATGCTCTGTTCCAGCTCGCAGCCGCTTCAGTTCGTCCAAGACTCTTTAGAATCTTTAATCCGAGATCGACGTTTCCAGCTTCGCTGCCTTGAATAACGAAATCATCGCCGCTGATTGCATGAATCAATCGGAGAGTCTAAAAAGCGTTACTCGACTTTTTTGGCTCTCAATTACTTTGATTTTTCATCCCTCTGTTCTCCGTAAAATTATTGAGCCAACCTTCCAAATTCCGGAAAGGAAATTTGCATTTTTCGAATGGGAAATACGAAGTTTCGATTATCCAAGAAAGATAACCGAAGACTGAGAAATCAGGCATTTGAAGGGTAAAAATAAACGTCGCGAAGAATCTGTGTTGCGGCATAGAAATTATCCACGTGTCTCATGTTGCCATGCAAAAGAGCGGTCGATTTCAGGGGATTCGCTGGGTCGAAACGAGACGCGCGTGCATACATGTGGCTATGAAAATGCACCAACTGCGGGAGCGAAACGTACGTACGGATAATAACGGTAGAATGTACTCCGCGATCACGTCGCGAAACCGTATATACGCGCACGCACAAACTTCCTATTCAATCCGAAGTCGCGCGTGTATCAAACTATCGACACGTGGCTGCAAATATTCTGCTTTGAATAATTGTGTTTCACCGGAGTTCCACAATGGATGCAGTTTTCTGTCAATTACAAAACAAACCCGTCAATCAAAAGCATTTTTACGCGACGAGCGCTCCAAATTTTTTACCGCTGTCCCTGAAATAACAGCTTGTTTTTACATCGAGGCAAATCATTTTCTACCTCCGCCCATCGACAGAATTACAAACGGAACATTTAATTTGCCGCCGCAAAAACGACTCGTGGAATGTTTTGGATTTTCAAAGGTCTCATGATGCGATGACGGTCAGAGCTGCGGTCGAGTGTAACAGTCATTTATGAAATCGCACCCTGCGGTCGGAGTATATTTCCGTGAAAACAAGACATTTACGCGATGTTCGAAACCGGAAAGCATCGGCCCGGAAATCGATGCGCCGATTCGGTGGGAATAAAACGGTCTATTTTCGGGCAAATACTGGTCCATTTTTTCCCTCCATCGAATTCCGCAAAATTTCGCTTGTAATTATCAATGGGACGCGAATTACACGCTAAACAATGGAAGGACCTCTCGATTCCGACCACGATTAATAGCGAAATCCCACAAATTCAGGAATACAATTATTCTGAACTCGGAGCAGCGGTTATTGAACCGATGATTGTTTCGCTGCTAAATGATAAAATGAAATCGTAAAACAGTTATTTAACAGCCGCGACTGTTCCGGCAATAACAACGTTTCCAAGTGAATATTAAATTTCGGCATATAATTGCATGCCTCATAGCGAACTTTGCTCATACCTCGTCATTACGCGCAATATATCAAGGGTCATTGGAAAATGAACACAATCTATTGTTGCCGGGGGCTTCCTCGTGGCCAGCAAAAATGCGCAATCAATTAAATTGTAGAATCGCAAAGAAGAATCCCGGAATTAATTTCGATTGAACAAATCAATTTGCATTGTCCATCGAATTGCCTTTAAGCGCCGCGAGACTTTTCAAAAAGAATCGCCGATTCCATAAACTCATCCATTATTACTTCCACTGTTCAAAAATTCAACGCATTTCATCCCGATTCGAATCCGTTGAAAATCGCGCATTTTTTCGTCAATTCAATTAAATCACACGTGAAAAACGTTCTCGATGTGCACGAAACTTTTTCTTCGTTATATAATTCCGGAAAGTTTAATTGCATTAAAAATTAAAACCTGATTTTGTATCGAATAAAAGTCGATAAGGTTTCTTCGCTTTCGAATTAATTTTCGCGAAACGACTCCGCATTAAATTATATCGAAGAATTCGGCACAGAATTCCGGGCTAAAAACACGACGTGTCTGCAAAAGGCCTCTTTGTTCTTGCAGAGATATCGATTTTCTCACGTATTTCCGGCACGAAAAAGGAACTGATCCGATCGTTTCGCAATGTTCTCATATTAAAAGAGATCACTGATAACAATGAAATACGCGATTATCCGGTAGATGAATCTAAATATTTCGTGTTCTGTTTTCCCTCGGTAATTATCGTTTACATGAAAACTTGCACAAAAAGGAAACACGAAAGGATTTGTACGCAGCGAATAGACAAATTATAAAAATAACATCGTTCAAGCCTACCTCAAACAAAATATCGAGCGCGGATGAATAATCCGATGAAGCGGTAACCGATTATTTACCTTTTGTTTCGCATTGGTACATCGATATTCGCAAACGTTCTTCGTTAGCATCAAGATTTAATCTCGCGATCGTATGCGCCGCAACGCTTTTGGGATTGAAATGATTACCAAGTTCCGAAGCAACTCGGCAAGTATTCGGATGAGAGCTGCCAGATGGCCACATCACAACCATATACAAGCACGGAACAACCGC
>JABFQM010000349.1:0-38643 GCA_022816865.1 Zelostemma sp. ZL-2020 | reverse complement strand
GAAGAGCGGATGGGAATGTCCACCTGTTAGTTCCTCGTGTGCGGTTACGAAAAGTTCGGCCAACTCTAATTGTTGCAAAGTTTTCTAACTTTACTGCATTTTTTGCTGGAAGGGTTGTGCGCGAAAACTATAAGGAAGTGGAATATCTGACGTGTAATTTAACTTGCTAACATTTGCAGAATAAAAATTATAGGTTTGTTCGACGCAGGAATAGTTCTTGCATCGAGGAAGTTTCAGTAGCGACGAAGCTATTGAAACTATTGAAACGTCATAACTCTTTTCTGGCTATTGAGAATTGTCTTTAACGGGAAATTTTATATCATACTTCGAAACGCGTTCCTTATGCAAAATATGATCTGAACTTGCTAAAGACTTGATGAAAATTTTGTACGCAAGGAAGAATTTTTGTAGTGACCATTTGTGGCAACAGATTTTTAATTCAATGTTGCACGCAGCAGTAAATTTTTTTCGCGCTTTATGCAATTCGCTGATTGCGAGACTCTTTTTCTAACATTGCAATTTTCCAGGCTTCAATAATTGTACATTTTAATGACACTTCAATGTCGTACATAAATTTTACATAATAAAACAAATGAGAAATAGTTTTCGTACGATTGAACGAGCAAACGCGATTCAATCGTTCTCTAACTTTTCTCAGGTCAATGACTGCTTTTCGGAGATGCTTCAAGCGTACAAGTTTCGGTACGAGAAGCAAGCCGGTTCCAACGCCTAAAAAACCAGAAAGATTTGGACAGAGAATAGAGGAAGTCGGCGAAATGCACGAATTGAGAACATAATTGAGCTACAAAGTACTTCAATCCAAGGTATTTTCAACGAAGAAAACATTTTTTATCACATGGGGAACCATTTCCGTTGGACTCGAGTAAAGCTGCGTTGAATAACGACGATTCATAAATTTTAATATGAAATTACAAGCGAAAAGTATTTACGACGCGGTACAAAAACAAGGAAGATTGGTCGCGTATACTTGAAGGAATTTCTCTGAATATCTTTGACGTGCTCGCTCGTGATTCGGCGTCGTGGTGCAAGCGTGCACCACGGTATTGTGCTACCGGCAGAAAGTTAGACCAGGAAGGTAAGTACCGTTTGTCGGGCTACGCTCCACGCCAGTCGGGGCCCAGTCAGGCCGCAACGCTCGTCGTGTCGTGTCAGTTGCATGGAATAACTCCAGACAGGAACTTTGGAATTCGCTCGAAAAGTAACCGCATTTTTTCAAACGTGAACTATATCGACACGATTCAATACGAGGTACGTCGTTCTTATCACGGCTTTTTTTTCCATTCGTTTCGCGTTATCGGGCTGCTTTACTTGTATGACGCGTCCTCGGGATCGCTATTACATTATTTTGCCGATCTTTCTGACGGTGCAGTTGCGTTGTAAAGTCATGTTAACTTTGAAATGCTGTAAAAACCGATTGAAGAATTCACTGAGGGAATTATTAATCCAAAATATACCGAAACCAAGAGGAAAATAGACTTTTCAATTGTGAAATTTCACTTTGGAATCGTTTCTTTTTCGCGAACTTTGGATTTTATTTTCCGCTTTATTTACACTTTAATAAGTAACAGTAGAAGTTTTCTGATTCGATAGACTCGACTGTTTACTTGTTTCCGGAAAAATTATATGGTGGAATTTTGTTTTTCAATTCAAATGTAAATTGCGGATTTGTGTAATTTAAAATGAGACAATTTTGGTCATTTTTCGTGGAATAAATTCCCTGGTTTTATATTAAAGAATATTTGAAAATAATTATTTACATTCTTTTGTTAATCGCTTGACAATTTTTGTGTTTTTGGTTCATTTGTGGAAAATTGAAAAACTCACTTTATTACACAAATTGAATGGAATTGAATTGAATGTTCACGATCTAAAATTATCGATTTCAGAAATTAATTCATTAAATTCTCAAGTAAAATATTTAATAAACATGAAAACACAAGAAACAGTAAACGTTGTACAAAACATTTGATTCAAAAACGGTAGAGTTTGATGGGCGCAAACGTTGATATCCAATCCACATTCCAAACGACTATTTGATGCGTCATTTCCCCGTCTTATATTTTTCGAAACTGGAAAATTAGAAACCCCGAAAATATCGATGACGTAATTTTCTTAACGTCCAAAATTCCATTGGCGATACCAATATAAAGAAAACGGGGAATTCTTCGAATTACGTTCACGTCATTGAGCATTTTCAAGGTTGATTAGTTATCAAACTAATAAGTTGATAAGCAATATTTTCCATACAAAAAATAAGCGCAAGCGTTTAAAAAGTTCAGCATAAATAAAACGCTTCACTTTTTATCGGCAAAAATGCACCTCAAAAACAACCAAGAATGAAACGAAACATTTTCGATTCTACGGACGAATTAATGAACTTTCCTACCCCGTTCGCAATCGTACAATTTGGATAAATTGAACGTTGAGAATCGGGCAGGGACAAAACCGACGCGGGAAGATACGTCCCGAAACTGTGCGGCATTCTTCAATTTTGGTCCAAGGTGGTCAGTGACCCCGTTACAAGCACGTTACAAGCAACGCATCGTTCGAGCGATGCGCAAAAATGTCGCATACTTGTTAACTCACTCTCGCGTTCGATCCCGGCAGCCAGTGAAACCGAGAAATGCGAATGAAAGTGGAGGTAGATCTCCGATATGGCATCTTTCTTATTGGTTTAATTCCATGTTCCGCATTATCATACGCTCCCGACGATTTTCAAGGTCAGCGGCGACCGAGATACTCCTGAATTCGTGTACTTCGGACAAAACTAGATAAGATATTACAGAACCGAATCGATTGGCCGATCTCTGCTTGTACTCATAATCGAAACCCAAAGATTTTACGATTGAGGATATATAGTTTCGCGAGATTCGCGCCTTGGCAAAGCGATGACTAACAGTGCGTATACCGTTAGGCCAAATCGTTATTTCATCGTTGTTCCAGCTGGAGAATGTCAATTTCATGCGGTTTACGGTACTCAAATTGCGCGATACTTACACGATACACCAGATTTACGATGATTCGTTATTCCCCGGCCAGTTTTCCTTTATTCCAAAATCGCCATCGATCTATGCGCGGCAAATTCAAAATTAGCAACGATCAATTGTTTAAATCACGGACAAATCTTTCCGAAAGAAAAAAACAGTGAAAGAACGTTCGCCGAGATCGATCTTGATGTGGAATCAGTCAGTGGAACCTCGCTTCTTTATTTCCCTGGGTGCTTGGCTTTTAGTGATGGGAGGGCCTTGAACTAAGTCGTTGACCTTGAAGAAGATCTCTCCAATGCCGACACCATGTAAAACTCACGAATTCCGACACACCTTCGGTCTGTTTTAGGTAGCGTGGATTTAAGCTCGAACGACATACCGGAAATGTTTCGGATCGTGGTCTACCGAATACCGTTGTTTTTTCTTTAACGAAGGCGCCCTGAGCTTTAAATCGTGGAGTTACAACCACACGCACGAATTAACTCATTTCTGACATTTTTCATTCCTGGTTGTTTGGAAATAAAATTCCTCTGGAATTGAAAAGTAAAAATTCCGACGTTTCCAGATCAAGAATGAAGCTTTGGAGATGCTCGATATTTTTCATGCTCTTCGTCTTGGCCGTTCGCGCAAAAGAGGACGATGCCTCTTCGGCCTTCCTCGAGGCCGCGCAGGAATTTTTCGCTAACAAGGATACAGTCGGTGGGCTTCAGGGCATAGCAAGTGCGTTTATGCAGTCCGATGCTGGGAAACAGGTAACTCGCCGGGAGAAAAAAATTGATTCCACAATTTGCGGAATATGCTCGTAATGATTGTAACTGTTGCGTGTCCTCGAAAAAGGAAGGTGGGAAAATGCATAGAAATTTCATAGCTCGAAGACGAAATATGTTTTTTAAGGTCGGAAGCATGTTAACGCAAGGCGGAAGGGCCAAGGGAGACGGAATCGGGCACCTTCTGAGCGGCCTCGGGTCCCTGATGAACAACGGTCAAAATGGCCAAGGGATCGATCTCTCTTTCCTCAGCACTGTTATAGAGACGTTTTCCGCTTCCAACGGTAATAACATTAAGAAAGAGAAAAGAGACGCCGAACGCGAGGAAAATAACAGCATCGATTTCGACAGCGTTCTGAACATCGCGAGTATGTTCCTAGGACAGAACGGTAAAAATTCCGAGGGCCTCATGGGTCTACTGCCGATGATCCTTGAGACTTTTTCCAGCGGCGATTCGAATTCTCACGAATCCAGGAAACACGATCATTCCGGGCATTCTTGGTACATGCCGCCGATTCTGGAGAACTTGCATCTCATGTGGGACCATTTCAGGTAAACCGAATCATATTCTTCAAATTTATTCTGGTTTTTTAACTCATGGAACAACGCTCCAAATCCTGCTTCCGGTTTGATGTTTCGATTCGATCTTCGTTACAGCAATTCTGATCTGGGTCAGACTTTGTGGAAAAACAGCGGTTTGGCAAACATCGTTGGTCAAATGACAGACAGTAGAGGTCACATCGAGTATGGGAGGTTATTGGAAAGCTTCGAGAGCCCGGTATTGAGACGTCGGTGGATCAAGTCTCTGACGAATTTCGTTGCTGACTGGATTTCGCACATTTCCGATCCTGCCACGCAACAACGTTACTTGAACACTGCGCAATTCGTAGGGAACAGTTTTCTCAAGTCTCAGGGGTACCCGAAATCCGTGATGTTCGAGTCTTCCAGACCTGCCGAAAGTCTTTCCAGGTAAAACTACGAATATGCTTTTTTAAACATTTTTTTGAAGCAACCTGTTCAGATTTGATCAGATCTGATGATGTTCGACCGTGTCTAATTTTATCTGGCCATTTTGAGAATGATAATCAAGAATTATCAGGCCAAAAGTAAGATTGAAACAGTTTTTTTGGTTCTCTGGAAATGACGATATTTTCATTGGGTTTTCAGACTGATAAATGCGGTATCGACGAGGCATTTAAACATGAAAATCGACAGCTACACTTACATCAAACCGGCGGTTGCTTACATTCAGGAACTGATGAATTTAGCATCGGAAAAAGGGTTTATAGTGTCCAGAATAAACGCCAGAGAACTGAGCAATCGGCTGAACAATCTTATCAACAACGACGTGATTAATCCGCTTCTGAAGGTAATAAAATGATGGAAATCAAGATGGATAAAATTTGGGTTACGTAATACTAACGATTCATCGTTATCTTCAGCCGTACAGAGCTTACAAGTGGGCGATAAAAATGCCGGAATGCGCCGAACAAATTCTCTGCGTGATCAACGAAAAACCAAAGGTGGATAACAACTCTACGATATTGCGAAGCAGCGTGACGAAAATGGCGAGTTTCCCGGCCGCTTGGGCGATCAGCAACAAAGTTGGCTCGAATTTTTGGACCCTTTATGGTGCCATCGTAGAACCTCAGGACTGCCACGTAAGTTGCTGCGGGATTTCGTCGGAAAAATGTTCTGGGGTTCGATTTTATGGTTGTTTTGCAGGTGAAGTATCCGGGGGAGTGTCATCCGTTCCACGAAGAGGAAATCAGAGTAACCACAGAGTACAGTCACAACGACGAACTCTAAGAATCTTCCGACGATTAAAAATTGACAATTCTTTCGAACAGTTTACGTGTCTTTGGAATAAAATCCGAGAGAAGCAAATGTTTTAGAGAAAAAAAAGACTTGGAAATGCACGCTCAGAGAAAAGTTTTGTTGGCCCAGTAAAATTTGGCCTAACGGATTTGGGGTCGAGACATCTTTTACGCTTCGCAATTATCTTTGAATCTGGTTTTTTTTCGGGCCGCGGACTTGTGAATATTACTGTTGAATTGATAAGAATCTTTGACGATTTAATATTGATGTAATTGTTTTTTTGATCATTAAACTTCTCGTTACGACCCAAAGTTGGATGGTTACGAAGCGTATTTGTCAAAATGGGCATTTTGTTGAATTTGACAAAACCCTTTCTTTGAATGCACTTCTTTTAAGAAGAATAATTGTTGGTGCTCGAAAGGACGGTTTTTTAGTCTTTTTATGTACATAAGTGCACCGTGTGTACAACAGGTACCACGGATTTTCCGATACAACCATGTTACACTTTGAATTTGGATAAATCAAGAGATAAAAAATGTCCACACCCCAAAAATGTGATGCGATCGTATCGGAAAATTTGGGTAGGTTCTGTTTGGTCTGACAATATATAAAACTAAAGTACCATTAAAGTAATATCAAAAGTACCGAGTTGAATGTACTTAATAACGTGTAAGTAAAACATTTATTTATGTAGTTTTTCGCATTTTATTTTGTTTTCCAGTGTAGCACATGAAAACCTTAGTTTACGTTTGATGTCACACGTGTGTAAAGAAACACTCAATGTACGTGTAAAGGCACTTATCAGTGTCGACTTATACAATGTATTATCACTGCATTTTTCGAAATTACGAACGAAAAAAAAAACGAAGGAATTTAATCTTGAGAAACAGAAAATTTAAATCACTGACGTACTGACTAGATAAACGCAATAGACAATAGAAAAGCTGTTTTTTGTATGTGTCGATGTACTTCATATCGTTCGAAAATGTACTGTAACGATTCTTGTAAATATTAGGTAAAAGTTGCTTCTAATTTTTCGATGTGTATTATTTTTTCTTGATGGTGCTGCAAGCCCACTCCAACCCTTCCTAAAAATAATCACAATTATCGTAATTAATTTAGGGATCTCAGTAATTAATAACATTGAACGAGAAATATTAAAAATCAAGGACGCTTCGTGGTTTAAAAATCACTACCAACGTATTTTACAATGTTAGCGTATAAATATTAAATTATGATGGAAATTCGATACGAATGAATCTAAAATTCGATGTACTTTAACTCCACTTGCTTGTGTAGCAACGCAAGCTTGAATTTGCCAATCACGATCCTTGATTTTGTGTAATCCCAAGCCTTCTGCTATTTCAGCGGCAGTTATCGCTCCTGCCAGGTCCTGCTTGTTTGCATAAACCAGAAGAGGAACATTTTGCAGTTTTTCCTCTGTCAATAATTCGGACAATTCCATTCCTGTCTCTTCCAATCTGGTTACATCCGCACTATCAATGACGTAAATCTGGAATAATTGTTATCAAATATTAACCGATAAAGTTTGGTCTGTTTGGAATGAAAAAACGAAAGTTCAATGACGCCACTCACAAGAACGTCCGTGTTTTCGAAATAATTCCTCCAATACGGCCTGATTTTCCGTGCACCGCCAATGTCCCAAACGTTCAATTTGAACCCTTCACTTTGGACGCTTTTTATGTTAAATCCCTGAGTTGGCGTGACCTTGAATTATTCCGCAAAGCGATTAGAAAATGGGAAAATTGAAAATGTTTAATTTAATGTTCGTACCGCAAAAAAGTCTTCGTTTGCAAGTATTTTCAGGATCGTTGTTTTTCCTGCGTTGTCCAGGCCTAAAAGCAGAAGCCGCAATTCTTTATCCGGGGTCGATCGTAATTTCCGTAGAATTGATAAGAGGCCCTTAAAAAGTGAGATATTTATTCAGTTTTATCCGTGCACTTTTCTACTTTCAGCTGCAGGCGATAAATCGTCGTTTCAAATTCATGAAAAAACATCGCTATCGTGAAAAACGAGAAAAAACTGCGAAATTTAGAATTCAAATTTCCCGCCAAGCACATCGAAACGTCTGCAGTTTCGGATGATCGAACACCGTCACGACGCACATGTAGAAGTGGTGAGAATTTTGCATTTTTTAATTGTAAGCTGTGACGGACTAATGCGATAACGAAAACGTTCTTTGGGACTAAGACCCAATACATAAAATCTTCATTTTAATTGCTCTTTACTCGTGGTTAAAACGCGTGCTTTTGCTCAGTGCTTCATCATCAACAGTACAAACAATCGTGACAACATATACATGTAAGAACTTATTTATTTATAGATTACCATTTTTCTCAATTTTTTAGTAATGACAATACGTAATTCAATGTCAAATTTTGCTCGACGTTGCTTCGGGAATGTTGGTTGGTTTTGTTTGCATGGCTCGTTTCTAGGGATGGTGCTGTCATCTGTGTTATTTAACCTTACATTCGCGTTAAATCCAACCCTAAGTAAACTCATGTGTGTGTACTCCGCATGAATTGTTAAACTTGTGTGCATGCATGTGTACGCGCGTTTACATTACACATCGATGTGTAATGTAAACGTACACAGATCTGTTAGGTGTTACACAGATGATTCATTTATGCGTGAAGCGACGCGTTCATTGATTGAAATCTTGTCTCGTGATACATGCTTCCGGAATCGGGGATATCATGCAAATAATAAATTACTTCAAAATCATTACAATACATATTTTGATCCAGAACTATGCATTCGTCATAATTTATTGATGAAATGATTTGTTATTCTAGCTTAAAAATTTAAAGATATGATATATTATTTAAAACATGATTTATTGCAATTCTGTTATCTTTAATTTATGAATCTATAGTCAGTTTAAATTAATTATGACGCTTTTTAAAAATTACCGACTGAAAAATACATCGATTTTCGAGAATTTTTTGAGAGCTGGAAAAATTTATTTGTCATTTTTGATGATTTTTAAGGCTCCTTCGACTGAATTTCGTTTTATGAGATTAATGAATCAACAAATTATTTTAAAGTAATTTCGTTGTTTACTTTCGAGTCCAATTTTTTAATTGATAAATTGAGAAAAAATTTCACGGTTTTCATGATAAATTTCATCCTTTTTCTGTATAACAATCTTTTCACAAAAATTCCAAAAAATGGCTGAACAAAAAAATTGTTAAATGGAATTTTTTCGCGCTTTCGAAAAGTGCAATGAATTTTTACTCAAAAATATAAACTTTTCTCAACACGCTTAATTTTTTGGAATAAAATTGCACTCATTCGGAGTAAAAAAAAGATTTAGCGTGAGAATAAGAGACGAAACATTTGTTTCAGATACCAGAAAAATGCCTTTTTATTACTCTGGCATAAACAATGCTTCTCTCTTTTCGAAACAAGATGAAAATCCCGTAATCATCGATCAGTTCACGGAGATAAATTTCCCTGGTCTCACCGACATCGAGATCGGCTGGAATTTTCTTCTGTTATGGAAGGATTCCGATCTGTATATCTTAGAAAAAATAACGGGTAATAAAGATGGCCCCAAACTCTTAAAAATACCTGATTTTTCCGGGAGGTAAGATGAACCCCAAAAAATGGCGCTTTCCAATTAAATTACTTCTCTTCTCAATTAATCATTAAAAAGATGCAAAGCTGCTCAAGCAGGGATGGAAACAGTCGTAATTTTGACCGAAAACGGCATTTGGCTGTACAAAGTCCACGAAAAAACGTGGAAGAAAGTTCCGAACTTCATATTTTCCGATGATGAAAGTCAGCGACAGGAATCGATCACGAAAATTGTGCACGCGAGGTGTACTGTGGCTTTAACGAACTTGGGTAACGCGATACAATTAAATAAATCTGGAAAAGATGGCGAACTTTAGCGAAGAGCCTGAAGATTTTGTTCTAACCAGGCCGTGTCTTCAATATTCCAACCCTGGTTGATATTCCAAAACGAATAAAATTCACCGACATCGCCTGCGGATTCGACCACACGATTTTGTTGGCTGAAAATGGCGATGTTTACTCCATGGGCATGGGAACGTGAATACATATTTTTTTAAATCTCAATCCCTGGATTTGTCGATGAAAAAAAGGCTCAGTTGCTCCACGAATTGTTGTTGTTTCGAAACAGGAGAGGGCAGCTGGGGCACGGAGATTTGGAAGACTGCGACAACCCTAAATGCATCGAAGCTCTGGCCGGTCTTAAAGTTGTGGAAATCGCTGCAGGTGGCTGGCACAGTGCAGCCATCACTGAGCAGGTCAATTCTACGAAACTTCGGCTGTAAATAATCCACAAAATATCGGGAATTCATCTGTAATTTTTACACTAGGGCGATCTCTACACGTGGGGCTGGAACACGAATGGCGAGCTTGGAATCGACAACGACGAAAGCAAAATTTGCGGCACTCCCATGGTTGTAGATTTTAAGAACGACGGTGGAGAAATAATTGAAATGGATGTAAAAAAAGTGCAGTGCGGGAACAATTTTACCATTTGTATGTTAGGTAAAGTATTCCGGAGTTGATGAAACTGCGAATTGGCGAATTCATTGATGTGCTTTTTTGCAGAATGGGATGGGGAGAGGGAGGTGCAAATATGGGGTTGCGGATCCAACAAGTACGGACAATTAGGTCAATCAGATTTCAAAGGCTCTCAAATATTTGTTAAACTTAATTTCAAAATTAACTTAATCAAAGATTTGAAATGTCGGGAATGGGGCACTTGTATCATTACGCAATAAATCATTTTTATTATTAACTATCGAATTTTATTTTTATTGATGCAATTTTGAGGCTGTGTGATTCGAGCCTGATAAAAACGTGTTCCGAATGTTATCAATTTTACATTAAAGTTCAATAAATGCGATAGTATTTTATTGGGTTTTTACTTACCTTAACCAAAAAAGGTCGAAAAAATCATAAAAATGAGTACATAAACACATGTTCATTTTTATTAATTCTTTTTATTAATTTTTTTTCCATATTTTGTTCAATATTTTCAGAAAATAACACTCCAAAGCGAAAAAACCGTATATTCTCACCAATCCCAATGTGTGTATAATATATATTATACTTTTTTATATATAATATATATGTATATATAATGTATACTTCAATACTTTATATATAATAATGTTATGTGGAGTAGCGCACACGTTAGACTGTTTATGCATTGATACCTTTATAATTTTATCGATAAATTACAAATATTGAAAAACATGAAACAGATACAGTCGTTTCAGCGACGCGTGCTTTCCGATTGTGTTTTTAGAGTATAAAAGAACCCTTGCCCTACTCATTTTTAATGCTTCCTCGTCTTTTTGATACTCGGAACGTATTTTTCGAAATAAGCGTACAACAATGGATCACACGAGATCACAGATTGGCAAAGAGTTATTCTTACAAAAGTTCTCACGCTTTTTCTAATTCGAAAACCATGGTTCCAAATGGCAATTCACATCTAGCAAAGACAAAAGACAACTTTATCAACGACATTTACCATTTCATCGATAAAAGGTGAGTTTTTCTCTTTAAGATTATTTTAATTAACGTTCGTTCAACAATTAAAGAGCAGCAATTTGTTGCGCGTGCTGCTCCGGAGTGCTCGTCATGCAATTTTAGTACTCGGTACATGCGAAAAATAACCGTAAGGCCGAGGAAGAATTAAATTCTTTGCAGCGTGGTGTAATACAAAACCACGCGCCTCTGCTCGACTGACATACTTATATATTTTCACACCGAAGTCAAAAAGGCAATACGCAGTACGAACTTACCTAGTACATGTGTGTGTATCTGTGTTTACGCGCGCTTTATATGACTTTACAAATATTTCATCTTTGGGTTAGCTTCTCGCTTTATTTTTGTAACTGCTCCCCACGTTCTCTCGCAAATTTACTCTGAACTTTCTTTTGACATTTCGCGAATTTGCGAAATTACGTAGCAGATGTGTGCTTTTTTTAGAGAGGAAGTAGAGAAGGAAGTGGAGGGAGAAGAAGAAACGACGGAAAGAGGTAAAGAAAGGGGAGAGTCAAGGGGAACTGGAGAGAATGATACACAGAGCCGCGAAAATGAAATGTAAGAAAATAAATGCAAAAGAAATCGTCTCGTCGAACGTCGTGACTTTGATCATTATTTGGCTACGATAAATATTGTTCTCGGCGAGACGAGTTTTCGACAGAAATTCTGATTTTTCGATCAGAGCCACGACGATTATTCATCGATTAGCGTGATCGAGGATCGAGGAAGAAAAGGTAACGAAATCTGGCAATGAAAAGAATAAAAAAGCGATTAAAACAAACTCAAGCAAAATAATATTTTCAATGAATTTTATTGAAAATAATACAACAAAATGTGTCTTCGTAATAATAATAATAATAATATAATTAATAATAACTAAAATAATTAATAATTATTGATACGTACTGCTCTACTTCGATAATCTATAGATAATCATGTCTTAGAACGTTCGTTTAAATAATTAATATGATCATTAGCATTAATATTCGTAATAAAATGGTAATAAAGACAATAAAGTTAATAATAATCATCGTTATCATTGTATCATAGAATAATCTATCAATAAACAAACGTAATGGGCTAAAATTACTCGTGAATCATACGTCATTGTCCTCGATCGTTATAAGTCGCATTCGTCTTTTTTCACCTATGCATCGATCAATAATGAACAACTAATTAATTTAATAATTAAATTACACGTCGCTTGGATATGCACATAGAGATATAAAGTCGTTTTTGGTCCCACCTAACTGCAAACGTTTACATTCATACATTTTCTGTTTAGATCGCTTATACTCGTGTTCCGTGTATACGTGTTCGGAAAACTATACTAATATCGTATCGATTAACTACGTGATATCATCGTACTTGACGCGTATACACATTGGTCTTTCGGGAAAATCGTACAAGTATTTTCCCTCGTCGACTTTCACATATTCATTGTATTCTTCCAACATTTTTTCACCATCGAATGCGTGAATCCGTCTCTTTTTAAAGAAAGAAACCAATTCAATAATTTCTAAGGATAAAATTTTCGTCACATCTTGAAAAATAACCGGGACAAATTTCGCTTCATCAATGTCCTTCGCTCGTAACTCCTACAACTGGCATTTTCCGTCGGTTCGATTACGCTAAGCTTATTAATTAAGTTACTCTCACTACCTCTCACTTGCGCGGAGGGTTCGTGTCGGTCTTGAAACGTTTGAAAAGCTTCTTCCTTTTTTTTATTTTTCAAGAACCGCTACCATCACCTACGCGCTCAAACGATTACAGCCAATCGAGAAAAGTTCGTAATTATTGTAAATCTAATTAATAAGGCTACGAATAATTTTCTTCATTTTACAAATTTTCATGAATACTGTGCTCATCAGTCTCATTTTCTTTCAAGTATGACTTCTAATGACACACTCGTGACATTCGATGTCTACAACAATCGTAATGCCGTTCTTGGTAGACTGCCTGACATTTATCGGAGCATTATTCGGGAAGTAAATAATAAAATGGATAATGAATCGCTGAGAAATGCCAGTCAGTCTTTGGACTCCGCGTTATGCAATGCCAGTTGTATATGCTCATCTGGAGAGCGCAGATGAAAGATTGTTATCCGACTGGAATTGTAAATAATTACTTTGGATACCCTAATGGAATGTAATGCTCCGTAAAAAATATTGGGAAATGTTGAATCCAGGTGTGGTTAATCAATGCATCGACGTTTTATATTTACAAATTTGTAGTTGAAAACATTACAAAAATATAAAAGTACAAAGCAGATAGGAAACGTGAATTATTCAAATTTCGTCGGATCGAACATTTTCCCAGAACGAAGGTGCTTTCTTTTTCAAAATCAGAAACGGGAATCATGAAGGGACAATCTTTTCACCTGCGCTGTCTGGTCCGAATCCCCGCAAAGTTGGACAACTTTTCGGCGATTCACCTGCGCATTTTTAACATACTTCAATAGTATAACCTCACAACCATTTTGACAACAATCAATATTCAACAAAAAATCGTCTTACGTCAAAAAATGTTTCAAAAGTGCGTCGCCAAAGCGGCTGACTTCTGGTCTCCGATTTTGCAATTTTCCGATTCGGCTCTTCCGATTCGACGAACCAAAAGTCAGACTTTGGCCGACGTATCACATGTACTCAAAAAAGGCGAATCATATTTTATACGCGTCGCTTGAAAAAATTCTGCGCTTCAACGCTTCGTTTCGTTTTTTAAACATAAATCGATAGGAACTTTGAAACATCTGAACCTTTTCGTCACTTAGTAAATCGTAATACCGCAGTATATCAATGGAATGTTTTCTTCGTTTCAAAAAACTATAAAAATGTTCCTCGTATTCCAAAGCGTGGTCGCGACCCAAAAGATTTTTCTCAACGAACACCGCGTATATATGAAACATTTCATTTACGCAACGCCAAATTTTTCACGTATATAGAAACTTGCCGAATCGGGTTTACAGAATGTTTCCTTAACACACGCGTAAGACATATCAAATGTTATCGAGGGAAAACCCAGTCAACACAAATTAACGATACTTTTTATCACTATACTTCATAAGCATCACTTTCAACTTTTGTTATCGGATTCAGTATCGATGCAAACGCCGATAATTTGCCCTCAAAAAATGTATCAACGTGGGAAATTCGCACATATTTTGGTTTGGTTCTTCACGTGTACGTATGTGTCGGAGTGTAAATGGTGAAAGAGTACCGGGGACTGTATATCGAGTCAACATCTATCGTACAATGAGAAAAAGAAAAATATTTTTGACCAATCACGATTCGTATAGTTCGTCTGATTGGAAGAATAGTCTTACTTTTATCGTGTATACTGAATTCACGTGTCGTTTGTGTCTAAATCGATTCTATTCACTTTCCGAAATGCTTTACCTCGTTCGTATGCATGTATAATATGTACATATAGACCCTATAACTTCTCGCCGCGCATTCGAAAAATCAAAAAGCCTTCATTGTAAAGAACAGACTCCGCGTATTCGCACTTGGACATAGCGCATCAAAAATATATAATCGGCACGCTCGATAACGTTATACAATTCGTACTAGAATAGCGATGTATATATATATTTTTCATACGTATGTAACATTACCCATAAACATAATCGTTATCGTAATAAAAAAAATGTAATAATAATATAGCAATATGATAATAATGGTAATAATATAATAATATCCATGTAATAACCTAATTCATAGTGGTAGCAAAAACTTAATTACGAAAGCAATTTATATCTGACGTGATATTGCAACTAAGGCAATCAAATAGCAATAATAATGACAACTTTCGATCCATTATAAAATATAAAAAATATGTCTCAACGCACTTAACTAACCTATCTTCGTGACGCATGGGAAATCAATGTATGTAATTCCGCGTTACCTTCCCTTCTGAGTCTTTACACAATTTTTAATTCGCGCGGGGAAACGAGTAAAAAAATATGCCGAGGGTCAGAATTTCCATTTCTGTTTGCAAGATTGTTACCGCTTTGGATTTTTCCGGAAACGATAACTGAATGATTTCAAGGTACAAAGATACATACGCTTTTTGAGGATTGTACGAGCAAATGTACATACGATACACGTTTATACACGAAAAGAGGAAAAAACTTGAGAAACACACACCTGTGCTATGTACGTACGGTAAAAAATGTAAACGTAAAAGTCACGCTTGCTAAAAAGTCTATTCACTCGTAAGTTTTCATTACGTGGCTGTTTGAATTTATACCTTAAAAGACTGGCTCTGTGGGACATGTTTGTATGAAATGAGAAAAGAGTAGAAGGAGGAGTAATATAAATCAGCGTCTGATACGAATCGATACGTCGATTATGTGACTGCTTTTGATTTCGATAAGAGTACACAAAAACAAGTGTAACATAAAATAACACATCAACATATAAAAATTCAACATGAATATAGATTTTTGGCTAATAAAAAAATATAAAAATTCACTATAAATAATATGACAAATCAATGATGTAAAAGTTGAGATAAGAAAAAAGAGTTAAGCGACACAGTCACGTTCTCGACGTTATTTAGTCATTCGTAATAACGTCCTGAGAATGTTCGTTTAAAAGATATGCTTGATTATAATTACAGCACGTACGTGTATGTATACATGTATATATTTATATAGTTACAGAGAGTGATATACACCTACAGTCGTTTATGTACAAAATTCATTCTACTCGATAGTCGCGAAGGCGCTGTCGCGTTAGCACTTCCGCGACTTATGCCCAAAATTATTATCATTTAGAATAACACACTGGTCACTTTCGCGCGGCCTTGGCCGACTTTGCAAGACTCGCGATTCACCGCTCGCGTGCCGTCGATTGTACCGCCGTGAATCAAGGGAAAAAACAACAGGGTTCTAGTGTTCCTCGTGCAAAGCCCCGAACTTCCGACTATGTTACTTTTTGTACATTTTGCAACAGCTCGCAATGTCCACTCGTCATGCGGAACAAGATTTCACGTGTAAAAAATTTGTTAGACAATATCGGGAATGTTAGTGGGTATTATTTTTTGTACAGTTTTTGAAAAAAACAAAAAAAGATTACGGTAGTGACATCAGGTCACTACGGAATGATTAATTACACTTTACAATGAATTTATCGTATTTACAAAATAAAGTTTTGTTTCTACTAAGAAGAGTATGCTCGGCATATTCTTTCTGATCGGATGTTCTGTTCAGCCAGAAATTATACCTCTACCGAATCCACGACTTTAGAGTTTTCACACATTCCAGGAGGATGATTTTTCATGCAGATACTTTGGATACTTTTCCAGAACTTGCAATTTTGTACAAATACAGTTATTTCTACACGAAATTTATTTTTTCACGAATGACGTTAAATAGCCCAAACACGTTTTTGACACCAAATACATTTTTTGCGTCATATAATTTCTGTTCAGTCGAAAGAATGCCCATTTGTCCCATACTGCTTTCTTTATTCTACATGAATTGCACAAACGGTCTCGAGATCAAACTCTGTAAGAATTCTAGCGTAGCTCAATCAATAAATAAACAAATAATACAATAAAGAATTAACACTTAATATCAAATAAACGATCGATAACGTAATCTCAAAAAACATTTTTGGTAATAAAGACGACTTTCGATGACATTCTAGAATATTTCTGAATAAAAAAAAGCACAATTTAGACACTAGTTTTACGAGAGAAATGCTTGCCTTTCCCGCTATTCCTTTTATTTTTCATGTAAACATTAAGAATCTTTGTTATCGCAAAAATGTTTTTCCAGGTTGTATAAACTTCCGAATCTTTCTTGAAAACGCGAAAAAAACTCGCCAAATTTATCAGCGGTAACATTTATTCTAGTTATGCAAAGAAATGTTCCAAAAAAGAATTGAACATGCAATATTTCGGTCGAAACATGACCAATTCCGTTAGTCACCAATGCATGAATTAAATTACTGCGAATTCAGTTGATTAATTTATTGAACAAATGAAATTTTACTGTAAACTAAAGTTTCCTAACAATGTAATTTTTTAAGTCATGTTTTTTTGAAAAAAAAAGGGAAAACCAGCTTAATTATATCGACAAAGCACCAATTAAATAGCTCTAAAGGTACATTAAAAATATATATACATAAATATCACTGTTCTGTGCAATGCCTCTTGTTTATACCTCAACGCCATTGACAACTTCTTTTATACAAATCTATGGCGCGCAATTACTGTACTTAGTTCAAACACAAGTTCATTTTATCTTCGCTTACGCGAGGGTAAAACGACCACGTGTATCGCGTAATAATGCAATAAGTAATTATGTAATATGCATAATAAGGAGCTCACATTTACCCACACATACACACAGATGTTAATTTTAAGCAACTTTGTAATTTCCATGCACAGCACTGATTTCGTTACCAATTTTGCTTACATCTTCTCAATCATTTATTGTAATCAATTTCGTAATAACTTTGGAAAATATTTGTGATTTCAATTAAAATTGACTTTAAAATGTATCCATGACTGAATTTTATTAATAATTCTGAAAATACGAAAATAGCATTCGATCGGAATTAATTTTCATAAATCTCAATCGACGATTACAACGACATTATAATTAAACAAATGCCAAATGAACCGCTGTGCTAGTATTACCGTTGTCAACATTCGCAAATTTATAAATTGTAAGAGGTACACGCGAATACCGGAGTACGTGATATTTACATTTTTCGCTTCGCGAAAGTATTCGCTACAATTTCAAATTTCATCCGGAATTTTCGTGTAGCCTCGAATATATTACACTGGTAATTTCCGTGAATTATACTTTGTTTCGCGTGCATTTTCGACATGACGTTTTCAGCTGCAGAGTTGCAAATTGATAAAAGGAAAGAGAAAAAAGAAAAATTCTCTTATCGGAGTAGTGTAAAGTTGGGGCTTTACCGTGAGGAATGGGACAGGTACTTCCAATTCAAGGCATGGCGAATTGATGATTTCCCGAAACGAAGCGGAATAATTGGTACGCAATTAACGATTTTTCGGAAGTAAAGAAAATGCTTGTGATTGGTCAAGAAATGTAATTCGATTTCTGAGTCCTGTGAACGGCAGAAAGGGCAATTGTGAAGGTGTCCTGAAGGGTAAATATTGTATTTGCCGCACTATCCGAGCTGACTCGCGAGAATTCGTTAGTTTTACTCAAAATCTACGTATTCCTCTGTATTTATAAAAATGAAAAAACCAACTCAACGATTTGAGCGCTCTTTCCCATGCTCTTGTTTCACTCGTTTGCCTAAAAATTCCCTCCTCTTCCTTTCCTAACGACGATTACGAAATTGTTTTATATCTTTGTCCTTCCTTAAGAGAATATAAAAAATCGCGTGGCACATTGACGGTTGGAATGTTACTTTGTTTCATCATTAAATTTATAATAATATAATAATCATAATAATCGTAATAATATAGTACTTCTTGCACTCTTAATCATATAATTTTATGTTTATTAATAATCATAATAATATATAATATATTCATATTTATATACCTTTTGTTTATTATAGTAGTTTGTTTCCTCTGCACTTATTGTTTTACATCTGTGCTGACTGCAGGTTTTGATTTGAGGGGACCTCCGTCAGATCTTACCGAGAAATGCACCTCGAGAACGGACATTTTTCGCAAACTGTAACAACGTTGTTTTTCTTCCTCATCGATTTAAAAAAACTCATGTCCCAGTGGCGCGGGTGCACCCGGTAAGAAACGAACGACTTGTCTGTTTTGCTTTAAGTTTTGCTTCGCTTAAATCACTGCTGGATATGATGCATAGTTTTTAGCGTTCGTCGCCGCGCAGTTTCGGGGCCCATTTGTCAAAAATGGGCCCAAGGTATTGCGCGCGCGTTGCTACTGTTGCTGTTTATGACTATTGTTCATGTGTTGTTGCCGGTTTTTGAGGTGCCCGGGTGAGTATGCAACCCGAGGCACAAGGAGAGAGTGCGGCCGTCGAACAGGCGCCAAATCTTTATCGTCCGAAGCTGGATTTATCGGCCCGAGTCTTATATTCCGGCTCTTGATAGACTCTAAACGCTACTTGGTTCTTTCATTGATATGCTCGTTACATTGGTCGTTAGATTATGTTAATTCTGAACCGTCAACTTCGACATATTTGACGCTTTTTCTGTTCGACTCGTGGGCCCCACAATTCTCTCGTTACTGTAAGGAGACGACTGGTATTTGGATTAATGTACTTCATTGCTGTTGAGAGCAGACTGCTGATGTGTATGCCGTGTGTCTGTGTTGTGTGCCTTGTGTTAAGATAAGCTTAATGTGTCCAGTGGGTATCGGAGAGGAGACATGGCGATTCGGGGGCTGGTTTGGAAATATTCGTAGTTGATAAATAGTTTGCTTTTCCTCGAGTAGTTACATTATTATTCAACTTTGTAGTGTAAGGGCCTAGCCTTGCCGGATTAACGCTACCAATAAGACGTCTCCGAATGGCGACAAGAACGCGTCTGTAATATCGGTATAAAAATCACGTGGAACGTTAAAGAATTTTGGATTTTGAACCTGGATACCGAAACGTGGTTGATGAATCGAGAAAATGTGTGTCTTGTCGCCATTCGAGTAAGAGGTTTTCTTAGAGGAATCACGTAGAGGACGATAAGGTTAGGCAGATAAAGTGTTAGTGTAGAAAAACACGATGTACAAACAACTAAAGCGCCAATGCAATAGTACTACCGATTTGAACAAAGTAGTATCAGCGCTATTATACCTAAAGCTAATTCAAACTAGGCTCAGTCAACGCGATCAAATTTTTCGCCAAGGTGAAAATGTTTCATTCGAGTTCTCCTAATTATCGTAACTTTACTAATCGTCTTTCAATCGTAATTTTATCACCTAGAATAATTAATTCGATAAAAAAGTGATTTTTGGAAAATTCAATAACGCGCGTATTAATACTAAAGCACCACTAGTAATCACAATTCTTTTGCTGGAAAGTCTCATGCAACCGTCGTTGATTAAAATAAATAATTTCTTAGCTAACTCTCCACTCTTGGCGAAAACGCATGGACGCGATGGCTTCCCTATGTTGTTATTCTCGCGTTCAAATCCTTCTAATTCCCGAAGAGAATTCGATGACGTTCCTCGGGCAATCGGTCGCGATTGGTCGATCAGCGTATACGTTTACATGCGAGACTTGACTTTTTAAAGTCATCGTATGACTAGAACTTAGAATACGAATTAAAGCCAATTGGAAGGTACCAGGTTTCGACCAACGAGGAACGACGGAACGAATTCGATTCGATTCTTGCGGGATTTCGTTCTTCCCGCGACACTCGTTCATAAATTTCCTTTTGATTTGATACTCTCAGTCTTTTTCGAACTGTCGAAATGATTTCATCGAACGATTGTAAAAATTGCATTTTTTGGAATGTTTGCGAAAAAACTTGAGACTGAAATTGAAATTTTTGGATTGAATACAATTGAGACCGTGCACTAGAGTCGCGGAAGGAACGAAAACTTTCTTCATCGAATTCCTTCGATGGGTTGGAATTGAATGTATCGATATTTAAAAACGTTTGTTTCTTTTTTTTTCGTGTGTCTGTGAACGACAGGCCAGCTCTTCGTTGATCACGAAAATCCCAACATCCGAGAATACACGAATTGAAAATAGAATTTCAAAAACTGTAACCTAGCGCTTAACAGTTCGTTTCCCCGTTTGTCTCGTCATTATCGCTCCCTTTCATTTATAATAATAACGCATACGTGTATGTGTGTTTCGATTTACCTAATTGCACTTATTCGACAAAACGGAACGTAAAATCGAACGCAAGATGGCGGCCGGGCGGCCCTGGAACGCAGGAGGTATACTTTTTCAATTTTTTTTTTCACACAAAAACTTCACGCCGCTGCATGTTTTGTTTTTCTGATTCGCTGTTGTTCTATCTTCGTTTAGCGCGGCTCGAGTCTAAAAACTTGTCCATCTTATCGCTCTCTTGTGTTGTTAAAAACATAATCTCAAAACTTAGGCACAATTTGGAACTGCTTAGACCTTACGTTAAGTTTTATCGGGCGCCGCTGATGGATCAAGGAAATTCCTGGGAACAAATTCACGAACGAAATCGATGTTTTTTTCGTAAGCTCGGGTTAGACGTTTAGTAACGAAACAATTCGAATGAAGGAATGGAGCATTTCCGCTAATCATCTTTCAGCCGAGGCATTTTCAACGCCCGATTGTTTTTATTTGAATTATACCAAACGTGACGATATTGTGAGGTAGCTGACATTGAGCCGTTTCAGGGCCAATCGGACCAAATTTTCCGGTTTTTGTGTAAAAGCGCGAAGATTGGACGATACAAAATGCCGAAACATCAACTTTCGTGAATGAATTTTTGAATTTGAGAAGAAGAAAAACGAGAATCTTTGGGCCCGACTTTCCGATGAATAACCGCCATCTTGGTTCCGCCTGACCACCGGCGTGGATCCCGCATCGCATAATCGTTAAATTATTTTGTCTGGTATCTCGTAATTACAGTTGTAACCTTATCAAATACACTAGCTTGGATTACAATATCTTGTGAAAAATATACATCAAAATTTTGTTACTTTTTTACATCACAGATATTTTAATATAATATATTTTCATTGATTCTTAAAAATTTCCCTCCCCCCTTTTCTTCAACTAATGAATTTCGTCGGATCGTATCTCGTTCGCGACGTACCACAGAAAGACGGCTGAACAAGGCGAAAGTGAAATTCGTCAATTTTGTTGTTTACCGATGATTGCGATTTTTTCCAAAAGGTTTGCAGAGAAATTTTGGCTCGATGCGTTCGAAAAGAATTTCATTAACGGACTAGTGGCTTTTTTTCGAAAACTTTTTCAACCTCATTTTCGCTTCGAACATCGACTTTCTTCGCAAATCGGACGTCGACGGTGTTCCTTACGTATCACGAATTTCTTTAGAATTTTCCCTTTGAATTCCCATCCCACGACTTTGAGAACCGAAGCGATCTTTTTTGTCAAAATCTTCAGTCTTGATGTTTGTCCATTTTGTCTAAACGAGGAAAACGAAATTCTCTAACTTTTACTAACGTTCAATTTTCTATTGAGGATTATTGTCGGAAGCAAGAAAAAATTCGATCGCCCCCGAATCCCAAGGTCGCGCGACGATGCTCGTATACCAATTTTCGTTAATAAAAATTGTGCGAAAGTTCAATGTTTAGTCCACGTTCTAATGCGCTTTCAGACAGCTTACAATTAATAGGATAACCTTAACACTTTCATATCCCCCGTTCGCGTATTGATAGTATAAAGTGTCGTTTCTACCGTATACAATGTTCAGATACGTTAATTCACGTGGCAGGTCGACCGTCGTGCATCCGATTTTCAATAGACATATTTTACTTCCTATATATATATATGTATATATATATATTTTTATGTAGAACTGCACCGATCGTTGAAACGTATCGTAATCGTACTTAATAACGACAATCATGATAGTGATGTATCATCCGTATAATAATATAATTTGCACATCTAACGATAAATTTGTTTCTTAAAAGTCGGGCTTTAGGGCGGACAGGGTAGAAGTTGGGGTCGAAGGGTGAGATAAGAGATGGCAGGTTACCATAATGTATAATATATAATATATATCTTCATCGTTTTTAAGTTACGCCTGGGTGAACACTTAGAATGCGAAGTTTTTTTTTCAAGGTATTTTTAAGAAATTCAAGGACATACACCGAACGTCGTCATTTTTAAATTACTTTCACATACATTAGTGATAAGATGCTTTTTTTGCTTTCTTGCATTTTTTCCGAACGTCAATCTTAAAACCTTAATGCTTACACTCATTAGCTTGCTCGTTTTCCGCGTTTCGTTTAAATACGTGAAATTTAGTTAAATTCCAAAACACCGAGAGAGTAGCCTTGCATTTATATGGGACTTTTCGTATTATAATTTTTGTATATTTAAGGAAAAATTTTTTTTTAACACCAAACATGCATCTCTTACGTTTATATACAGCCTAAAGTTTCAGTCGTATAAGTCATGATGAGTGCGTACTTTGTTTTTGGAATATATGGAAATAAACGCTACATTTCCTCCGATGCGATTTCGCCTCTTCAATTTTGTGGTCTCTTTTTTTTTGTCAACTTCGCAATTCAATTCTTTCCTCTTCCTCCTTTTTTTAAATCCATTATTTTTAATCCTAGAGCGACTTCAGTCTGCCGCGGAATTTCGCTTGTTCTTTTTGGTCCAATGGAAATTTACAGGTTTTTTCAGACTTTGCTTTTTTTCCGTGCATTTTCGTCATTTTCAATGTTTTCAACGTGTGACTCAAACGCGCGCCTGGTACAGTCTAATACAAGATGAAGCTCACAGTTTCTTCCATGAAAAGGTAATTTGTAACTCCTTAAATAGATTTCAAATAACAGGCGAGTAAACGCTCCTTAAAATAACGTGCGATTTCAGGTCGGCTTTTTTTTCGTTTCTTTCTCGAGCTTCAATTACTTCACGAGTTCTTTCCGATTATAGCCAAATCGACCCGAAATACACTTTTGTGATACAGTTTCTGGCAACCTTGTAGGAATTGTACTTTTGAATTGTAAATCCTAAAGAGATTTTCCGAAATGATAATCCTTCGTACTTATATTTTCGACGTGGCAAGGATCGTGAAATTGGATCTCTGCCCATCTCTCTCTCTCTCATTTTTATTCTCTCTCTCTCTTTCTCTCCAGGATCTATGAACGAGCTAATTCCTATTGATGGATCTGCGAATCTATGGTGAGGAAGGGTCCTCCAAAAGTGACTACACTGCTCTATGGTAGAAAATTTGCATTCGTATCAAAAAGTGGACTTTGTATGTTTTAGAAACTCAACGTGGATATAAGACACCCCGAATAAAGAGCGCGCGCCTAAGTATCTTTTTCTCTCTCTCTTTATCTCTCAGTTTTATTTTTCCTTTCGCTCTCGTTCCACAGCGCGACACCACTATGAAATCCCGTAGAATTGCATGATCTGCGCCGACGATAGTCGCTGGGCAACAACGTAACCTGACAATCATAAACTACGCTTTTATCTTTGGATTCAAGAGGAAACCATAGCTTAGTATATCCTTGAAAACTTTATATTAAATTCGAAAAATGACGAGAAGCCAGATAAAATGAATAACAGAAAATTGAAACGTGATTTCGAAGTTGAAAACATTTTTATTTTACTTAAATATTTGGAGACATATATAAACTTCTGGTTTCCTCTTAATAAAAATTGGACCGCATCTCTGATGGAAGTTGATTCTTGAAACTCCCAAATTCAATGATAAAAAGTGATAGTACAAAGCGATGAATGTTAAAAAAGAAAAAATACGTTAAATATGTTTAAAAAATGTGTAAATTTATTGAAGTTGTATGTTTCAATATTAATTGTACAGAGTATTTAAAAAGATATTGCTTCTTGAATTTGCCGGTAAAGTTTTCTACAATCGTATAATCTTATTAAAATATAACATCATCGGTCGCGAGCATCAACATCTTCGCGTTGCAACGAAACGATTCGTCGCAACGACAAAACGTTCGCAGTCGCAAGGGAAGAAATTGTTGCCCGCTGTTTCTCCGTGAGACATGAAAACAGATAACACAGTTGTTCCGAAGAGAAAGTATAAACATAAAATGCAAAGAAAATTACTACAGGGTACTATACTTTGATTGTACATCACATAACATAATCCTTACTTCGTAGAATAATAAAACTAAAGAAACATAAGTAGTCGTTAAAAAAATGAATAACATTACTCGATTGCCGATAAAAATGTTTCCCTATAAAAACTAGGCAAAGATTCCAAAAAGCAGCTTTCATCACAGCGCGATTGTCCGGAATGTTGTACAGCTAATACATTAGTTTGGTCCACCAACGCTCGTTACCGAGTCTTAGCGCACTGTTCGCCGGCGCAGAATGCCCCTTTCAGCTCCCGTCATATTTTTCTTTTTCTAAACGCGGCAATGCGCATTTTTATTCTTTAAAAAATCGTCGGCCTGAAAAACTGAGATATCAGAGAATATTGTCGCCTTGTGAAAAAACGTCTCGCGCGCCAACAAAAGTCTTGGCTCGCGACGTCGTCGCTAATTCTTTTTCGTAATGACCAAAAATATATGTGTATATATATTCTTATATAATTATGTTGCGTCCTTAAACATTACGTAATATTAATAGTAAGTATGTTAGGTAGTTTTACATCGATAGAGAAAAAAATATGTTGTGTTTCTAAACTTTTTTTTTTGTTTCTCTTCATCTGCCCTTCGTTATTTTATCATTATAGTAAAAAGGTCGTCGCGTGTGCGCCAACTTTTCGTTAGAATTATTATCCTCTCACCGTTTTCTCTTTCCTTTCAGTGGAGACTCTCCTTCAACACTTAAATTTTTCATAGCGCGTATACACAGATATATACATATATAGTTTATATATAAATCGTACAAAGATGGCGCGCGCGCGAGCGCCTGCAGGATAGTGTGTTATATCATTTAAGGGAGGTTGTTTTTGTTTGTGTTTGCGTGTGTCTGTACGTGTCTGAATGTATGTATCATTTATGTATATCTACGAGCGTGTCGCGTATGGATATTACTCGATGATATCGATCCTTTTCAAATGGATCCTTATTTCTTTTCAAATAAAATCGCCATAGTCGAAAGAGTCATGCCGTGCCGACGCTGAGATGAGATCTCGCGCCAGAGATCACACGGCGTAATAACTGATGGAGTCGCACTAGTTTCTGGTATTGTTGCTCGCCTATTTCTTTTTGCTTCTTTTTCTTCCGCTACTTTTGCACTGGATGTGGATTGCTCGCCTCGAGACAGCAAATTTTCAAGGGATTTCAAGGGCTGGGAAAAGGATAATAGCAGTCCCGACTCCCGGAATCGAGGATCCCCGCGGCATCCCTACCTCGCAAAGTACCCGAACTCACCGCGAACATAAACAAGAAGCCGCAACTCGAACCGGCAGATTTTTTTGGTTTCAAACGGTGAAAAAGGTCGCACAGCCTTTTCGGGGAGGGGTCAGTTATTTTTTACCAAAATGTCCTTTTTCACCTCGCTCTAAATCCTCCGGTTCGGAAACGGCCCCGTCTTTTTTACTTTTCTTAATTCTCTTGCTTTAGGAAGGATTCGATAAGCGGAGAAACCCCGGGAATCCTCGACAACTGGCGCCGGTTACGGGCACAGTGATGGGCGATGGCCATTTACCGCAGGCTCATTACCGTGTTTTTCTGTAACGTGTGTGTACTTTACGAGAAGATACTGACTTCGTCTACTGCTCTACGGATTCTTCCATCTTGACAACCGGCGTCGCGCGTTGTTCCTGCGTTTGCTGATTGTTGTTCTGCTGATTCTGCTCCGCAGACCTGGCGCCGGCTGAGTTGTATCCTCTCTGCAGTTGCACCACCAGTCCACTCACTGCCGCGTACTCCTTATGCTGCTGCTGAGTCTTCTGGCTCGAATGATCTACTATAAGCTTACTATCACAGGCACTTTTTTTGTCAGTTGATACGGCATAGAGATTTTGTATTTCCGGGTAGTGATTCAGCTGTTGCTGCTGTTGCGTCTGCTGTTGCAGCCCGAGAGCTTTCCTGTCCCGGTCTTCTTGTCCACCATTATGAACCTCTCGCTCTCTACTACTACGATCCATCCTCGAATCCGTTTCCTCGTCCCTACTGCTGACCCTTGATAACGAAAGCGGCGTCGGTGGCGAGGTCAAACGATCGCTGCCATCATCCGTGCGTCCCCTTTCCGAAGGCGACGGACTCAGCTCGATCGTCGGCACGCGCTCCGGCCTGTCCGGCAGCGTTCTCCCGCTCGAACTCCGGTAACTTTCGTCCTCGCTGCTGTCCTGGGTCATTCTCGGCAAGGGCGTTCGCCTTGAATTACGACAGAGCTGGTCTATCAGGGCCTTGTTGCTCAAGGTCTCTGGGTATTGTTGTGACGACGCGGATTGCTGTTGCTGCTGACCAGTCCGCGACTCCGCCATCGCCCTTTGATCCCTCGATAAGCCGGTCTCTAAACTCGACCTTATCAGGTTGTCCAAAAAGCTGCCATTCGCCCCGGAAGCTTCGTAAACGCCCTCGGCCAGCTCTCGCGGCGACTTGGTCACCGACGAACCACCGCCCCGGCAATTCGACGTTCTCGCCTCGGCCGCGGGCGTTCCCTCGCGATCGCGTTGCTGCTGTTGCTGCATTATCGCGCTCCTCTGCTGCTCCTGAAGACCGCGCATTCTCTGCGTCGCGAAGTACTGCTCTGGAAGAATCGTAGGCACATTTGGGGCACCCGCTATGAACGGTGCCGGCATGAAAGGCGTCGGTCCCCAGATGAAAGGATGCGTGAACGGTAAGTGAGGCATTCCCTCCATGAACGGCGGCATTTTCAGGCCATTCGGCCCGGGTATGCCTCCCCCGGAAGGCGCGTACGGCTTCTGAGGTTTTTGAGGTGGCTTTTTGTCCTGGGCACCGGGTCGCATCGTCGCGTTCGTAGCCGCGCTTTCCTTGGCTTTGTCGTCCGGCTGCTTTTGATCCCTGGAGACGTGACAATCGGGAGTTAAACACTACCACTCGTTTCAACGGAATCAGGGAAATATTTGGACAATGACTCACCTCTTTCGCGGCCTCATCAGGTGCCTCTCTTTGACTTTGTACTCGAGCGTGGAATGCGGGACACCGTAGTAGCTGCCGGCCCTGTGAACGCTCATTTCGCCTCTCTGAACGGCCCGCACGGCCTCGACGAGGCTGTCCCGGTCGTAATTCCGGTACTTGCCCCGTTTCGGCCGGGTTCCTTTACCGCCTGTCCCCGGTTTCTGTTTGTTCTCCTGGTTCTGGGGTTTGGCCTGTTGCGATTGCGACGGCGACTGCTGGGGCGGCGTGTATCTGCCCCTTTTGAAGGGATTCGACTCGTTTATCATCCCTTGGCCGGGCTGACCAGGAACCATAGCTCCGGCTGTTTGACCCTCCTGGAATTTGACGCTTATGCTCTTGGCAATGACGTCGCGGAAGTTGACGCCCACGCCTTTTCCGACCAGGGAATTCGTGGGGCTGCTGGTACCGGAGAACGCGGGGCTCGTGCGTTCCAGAAGGCCCGGGCTACCGGAAACTCCGCTGGCGGCAGCGGCCGCAGCCGCAGCCGCAGCCGCGAAGTTTTGGGCGAACGCGACTGACGCTGATTCGCCGTTTCTACTGGAGCTTGGCGTGCCCGCTGGTTTGTAGGACGGAATTTTTAATATGGCTCTGCCCTGGGCGCTATCGCTCGCCTCGTCTTCGATGCTGGGGTTGAAGTCGTCGTTCGTCATCGGTCCCCGCTGTTGCTGCTGGCCTCCCGTCTGATTCCGCATGTTCTGGTCTCCATTCACGTCCTTGCACAACCTCTTGTCCTCGCTCATTAACCTTCTCATGACTTCCGGAATTCGGTATTCTTGCGTTTCCAGTCCTGTTGGTCATTACATGGTTTTAGATCTTGGAACTCGTCGCTCAAAGCTTGTTATTCGGTTCGCGAAGTCGGCGAATTGAATTGTTTTTATCGAAATTTCAATCGACCCTGAATTATTCATTAGGTTTCAAAGTTTGTAGGAAAAACGTTATATTCGAAAAGTTTTCGTTACGCGCGAATCTACTTTATGTACTCGATCGTACTCGGCGAGTCATTTTTTTCTCACGAGCGGTGTAAATTCCGCGAATTTATACCGGGAAAGGTAATTTCATGCTTTACGAAAGTTATCCCGCGAGTTTCGACGCGTTATTGCGGCTTTCGGTTTACTGGCTAAAAGAATAACAGTCGAGGAAATTTGTTCATCGCTCGTACGAGTCAAGCGAGCCCGACTTATCGCTTGGAATCTTTCAAATAGTTAAAGCTCTTGAACGAAAAGGCAGAAGGTGTTGGCGGATGCACCGGGCCTGGCTTCTATCGATTCTCGAAGACTTACAACGCCACTTTCGAACTTTCGTATGCAGAGGTGCAGTTATGTCATCGTATCGAAACGAATGTGACCCAAATCATACTTTTATACCCATTTCATAAATAAATGATGCGCCTTACGCGGATCGATCGTCTAAATTCCCTGGGCACTCGGCTCAAGATTCGAAGATTTACAGTTCATTCGACTTGGGATTTGAGACGGTGCTTTACGGTTTTTTTAGGTCGCGTTTGAGAATAAACGTACCTTTGAATTGCGAGTTGGCGGCGAGCATTTTTTGGATGTACGGCCCGATGTTTGCATGCTCGATTCCGGGCCACTCGGTTCCGCCTTCCTGTCCACGTGACAGCAAGGTCCTTAGGGATTCCGCGCCGCTATCGAGACCCGAGAACCTTACAAGATCCTCCAGCGACAACAGAGGCTTCAGCAGTGCCTTCTCGACTTCCTTTTCCTCTTCCGCTCCCGAAAGTTCCTTGTCGTCCGTCTGTTTGAAAAACATTGCCCTTAGTACGCGAAAAACTATGACCAATCGCGGGTACGAGTATCGATCCGATACTTTTCGCGAAGTTCCATTAACCAGGCTTGGCCTCGGTCGATTTATCTTTACGTTGAGACAAGTTTTGTTTTTGTGTTCGTAAAAACGATCATTTTCAGGGTAACGTCGTTTCCGTCGTTGAAATATTTAGACTTTCGCTTTAGCTATGAAATGAAACGATAAAATTATCGATTTCGTAAACGTTTTCCAAATGACGAGTTGTTGAAAGGGAAATATTATTTTTATGTTCTTTAATTTCATTCACGAAAAGAGTCGGGCAATTTAAAAGGGATTAAATATTGAGGACAAGGACGAAATCGTTCGAACATTTTTATATTTATCACTCAGCGATGGAAAAAATGATCACTTTTATTCGATGTTTCTTCTTTACGCGGTTGAAAATATCGCGATATTATTTTCTATTGAAATTCAACTGTTTGTTGGAAAAACTTTAAACCTTGAAACATCATCATGAAAGAATGTTCCCGTAATTCTTCTTTTCAAAAAATGTCATTTCAAGGTTTTTAAAGTCCTCGAATTGAGTTTTAAGTCAGATAAATGGATTGCGAAAAGTATCGAGATTCAATGACAAAGTGTTATGAAATTTTATTGGCTTGATTGGATGCAACGTGAATGAAGCGCAGAAACGTCGATCCACGCCGAAGTCTTTTCGTCGTAGTTACATCGAGACGTGAACTTTTTTTAAAAATAATGAACTTTGCTGATTAACACGACATGGAAAATCAAGAATGACTCATTTCGGAAGTGAGTAATTCCGTTTCGCAAAGTTCGCCGGCAATGACGAATTTGAGGAAAAGTGTTCTAATTAGCGACACGATTCGGATCTTTGAACGCAATTAAATCATGACCTGAAATTTCGCATCGATCTGTTACAGTTGTACTTTTGTACCGTGAGCATTTCCATCACGAAAAGACGCGAGTACGGTACTTGCATCGCTGGCCAAATTGAATTCACGTGAATCACGCAGCTAATTACGAGCCAAGTTATATGCCATTTTTGTCTATCTTCCCAAAAACTTGCCTCGAGTCTCGCAACTTCGCGTGCCCGCGAGTGGCTTTGTGTTCGAACTAAAAATTGCTATTAAAAAATTCAACGGCTCATACTTGGCCGTACGAAACGTCGCGCTCTACACGTTCTCGTGACATTTAACGAGAAAACATGTAGACAAAAGTCCAGATAAAATGCACGAGATAAAGAGCGACGAGCGAGCGTCGAATCATTTTCCAACAAGTGCATTAAAAATTTAACTCGAATTCAGTTTAATCGTTTCACGAGAAAGCTAATCGGATTATACGATTGGAAATTGAGTTTTCGGAAGAGATTAATTCGCATTTTCAAGTTTTTTCTCATCCCAGGGCTTCCTGGAAGAATAACTCAATTCCATAATTTCAATTTTTGAGTTTATCCGGAATATCATTGAGAATTACTCTACTTTTCAACAAATCTCCTCACATGAACGTGATCATCAAAACTTCAAAGTTCTAGTGGTTCTTCCTATAAATTTGAAGTTGATGCACTCAAAATTTCAAAATCCAATAAAAAACTGAAGTATCTAGTACACCTTAAATCCCGCATTTGAAAAAAATACACTCGAATCTTCCGACAGCCACGTAATTTTTTAATGCTCTTCGAGAGTTTGTAAATTTTCTTTTTTCCCCTCGAAAAACGTACCTCGTCCAGTTGCGAGGGCGGAGTGTTCACAGAGGCGTTTTGGCTCGCGTTTGTCGTCGTCGTCGTCGTCGTATTCGTGGTCGTGGTGGTGATGGTGGTTGCAGACGGTACGCCAGACTCGTGAGGGTGTGCATGTGCGTTCGTCAGGGACGCGTCCCTTTCGCGCTCCATCGCAAGTTTGTAGACTTTGTTGCGAAGGGTGCTCCTGGGTATTCCGTAGATGACCGCTGCCCTTCGCGTGCCCAATTTTCCGCTTTGTATGTCTCTCAGGGCCGCTTGCAATTCCTCCTCGGTGTACGTTCTTCTTCCGCTTCCAGCACCCACCACGGGAACACCACCCACGCCCGTCGACGCTGTCATTCGTGGTTTCGTACGGTAACAGGAGCTGCTTGAAAAAAGAAAAAGAAAGGCTTTGAGTTTGAGAAGTCGCGTTTAATCCACTGCTACGAAAACAAGTTTTTTTTTCCGTCAAAGATAAAATCGAGGGCTGAAAATTGAGGATCCAAAGAATTTCTTTGACTCGCTGCGAACGGAGTAATTGACTGTGTACACGAAAATGTTCGAGCCAAGCGCTGAAAGTAAATTCTGCGTGGGAAATTATAACTCTAGAAATTGGACGCTCACGAATTCAGAAATGGCGATGAAAAAAAGCGCGCGTTCAAACAATCATCCCCGAGGGAAATTATCGCCTTTGCTCAACGTTACGTAATGTGTTTTTTTCCATTCATTTTTCATGTTGCCGATTTCTTATTGATTTTATCACTCATATTCGATATTCAATCGTGTATCGCTACGTCCTATGTTTCATGCGCGTCTCGAATTTTTCTACTCGATCTTGCGCGCGTGGCACCGCGTTTTTCCCCGCTTTTTACGGTGGAGAAAAATGTTTTCGTTTTTCGGTAATGCTTAATGCAATTTTATGTACACAGGAAGCAACTTTATTTTGTCCAATTATAATCCGTTTTTCCAGCGCAGAATATTCCTCGCAAAGTCGACGCTTCCGTATTGAAAAAAAGATTGCGATAAAGCCTGAAATCGCACGTAACGAGGATTGAAATGCCGAAGAAATCGTGCGCGACGAGCTGCTTCGTCATTTATGAAGTGTTCATTGAAATTGACGTCAAAGTGAACATTATAACCGGGCAATTTACGGGCGATATTTGTGTCACTGGGCTTCGTAATCGAGCTCAACTTTGTTACCATTCCAGTAACGCGAATAATAATTCTCGCGCGTGATTTGCTTCATCACGTGACAACGAATCAATTGCTAAAAATTGAATCGCGGTTTCTCCGTTCCCTTTGCCAGAAAGTGAAATGAAACTGCTTGAAAATAGAATGGCAAATGCAGTAAAGAGAACGCTAATTTACGAATTAGATCAATACACTTTAAACATCTGTTTATGTCTTTCAACGTTTACATTCCGAGCTGGTTGCCGCAGCTGTTCCATTCGCGTTACCTTAAACCCAATCCCGGTTTAACTTATATCCGAGCTTTCCATGTATTATTCATCGTTAAGCGTCTTTCAGCTTTTAGGGTTACTGAAAAACGCCGTTTTTCAGGTTTCGCGAAAAAACGAGTTCGAATAAATGCATTTTCTCAACTCGATAAAGAAATCGGGGAGATTACAAAATCACGCGGCGAAAGAAAATCGGAGAAATGGAATGCGGGGGGTCCGGGGCAGCAATTTGTCTTGCGGCGGCGATAAGATTAGGAGCGAATGCGTTGGCCCACCGACCTCTTCACGATTGTCCGTCATCGTGGATCAAGCCCCGTTCGCGAGTCCGTCGACCCGACGGGATTCGCAGATAAAAGTGCATTTTGTCCACAGTCGTGAACGATAGGCTCGGGAATTTATCGGCATTTTATCGTTTTCCATTTCGACTTTCATTTTCTCGCTGAATTTGCGCGTTTTTCGAATCAAACAAGGTCGCTACTCGAATTTCTTGACTTGTCCAGATTTTCCAGCACGAAAACTGATTTTTTTCGTGACCGGAAAATCAGAAAAGAATTTCCCGAAACAATTCTGAATTATCAACTTCTCTTGATTTCTGATTAAATTGTGCACCATTGGAATAATTACTTTTTGAATTGAGAAAATTTATTCGAAATAAATTCACAAACATTTTGGCAACAATTTTATAGGAATTAAAATTTTCTAACTTTTCATAAAAAATAATTGAAGACAAGTACAAAATGTTTTTCGAACGTTTTTCAGATGAAAAAAATTTCTCCCGGATTTGGGTTTTTTCCTGTCATTTTCAAGTTGCGTGGCAACACTGCCGAAGCCCCGGCACTTTTTTTATCGAAAAAAGAATCCCCCCAATAGCGAGATATAAAAAGTAAATGGCAATAAATGGCACCTTTGAAAAGTCCGCAATAAAACATGTAGGTCGCGCATTTCGCGTCACAGAGGCGTCTTTGATATCGCACTTTGACATGCATCTGTGCCAAGTTATGCCGGAAATATAGCCCGTACCAAACAAGAATATAACCGAGTCGAGCATTGAGACGTTTGGCTCTGTGAAAATTTCGCATTACCGGCATTGTCGTGCCGAGGCTCCGTTTCGTGACATACCAATATATCTTATCACGCCGTTTAATTGCGCGAATTGTGAGGTGGGGGAGGGGGGTGCATGCGCTCGGCAATCCACTCATGCTCCACATACACGCACACGCAACACGTATACATACGTCGGGCATTCCACCTCGATTAGATCAATTACTGTCGCATTAATTTTCCGACTTTGTACATGCATCATTTTCGTTCGAATTCCAACAGCGCATGCATGCACTAAATTCTTTCGCCTCTCGAAACTTTCAAGCTTCCGTTCGCAGCGACGAAGGGTTAAAACCGGGGTACGAAAATGAAATTTTTGTTGGCTGACAAACGATTCGGCCGCTCGAGTTATTGGATTTTTAAAGCGACGGAAGAGAAGAAAAGTAAGGCAGAATGCTCCCGTATGACGTATGTGCCGAGAATGCTGAATATGTAATAGCGAAGACTCGCGATACAGACACGCGGAGCAGGGGTACTTTGCGCCCGAGATGTGTTGGGAGGTGCAGATTACGGTGCGTACTAATAATAGAAGATGATAAAAATTTGACGCGCAAAATGCGCGCGGCGGGGAAAAAGCAGCGAAAACACGGGGGCAATGTACGGCAGTGCCACTTTTACTCTTCTCGTTTCTGCTACGAGGCTACGTAGATTCACCGTGACCCTCGCGTATGACGAGCGTAAGAGCGTGTGCGTGAGAGACGTTATGGAACAAGACCGAGACGTACCTACGTATATCGAGTGCGTTTACACGAGCGATAAACTTTCCGGATAAGGAAGTCGTTCGCGCCGGGTGCCGTCGACCTCGCCGGGGTGTATTTTCCCCGCGCTAACAATGCCACGTTTGATTTATCAAGGCTGGGGCTTTCCGACGACCGATTTCCCGAAACGTTGTTTCGGCCTTTTGTTCGCAGGACGATCAGTTTTTTAACTTACAGCTAAGAATTATTAGGAAAAGTTACGGACTCAACTAGAACGAAGAATTTTATAATCGTGGGTCGGAAGTTCTGTTTCTATCGAGTGTTTTATCCTGGTAATTTAGTAAATTTGAAATACCCAGAAGAATGTTTGATTGGGGTAATTCGTTTACTGATAAAAACCTGTTTCGTCTAACGGTTTCATCAAATCTTGGGTAATTTTGTACGTTATTAATTAGTTTTTTGAGTTGTCACTTCTAATTGAGTCAGTTTTCCCAGTCTAAAAGAAGTTCAGTTCCAAGAGTGTATTTCCAAAGAAAATATAGTTTTAGAATTACTTAACTATTTTTTGTTGGTAGTGACAATTTCATCCGATACTCTGTCCTTCCTCCTTTTGAGTCTAAATGTAATAAACACAAAAATTTTAATTTAAAAGAAATGAAGAGACAAACGTTATGTGAGAAAGAAAAAAAATGGAGAATGCGAGAAAAATCATAGAATGCAAAAAAGTGCCAACCGCGATGATCAAACCAATTTTAACACAAGATTTCGTAATTATCAAAGTAGAAAAGTGTGAAAAAAATTTTGCTTCGACACGAGTAAGGAAAACTTTTGTTTCTGTCGTTATTTCGGAAGGCGAATTAATGATTGAAGTTTCGACTCTCAAATTCTAGTAGAATCTACTTTTGAAACAACGAGATAAATGATTGCTGGAAGCGTACTTGAGTAATTGCGAAAATATTCTGAGGTTAATTGGCAACACGTGTCTCGAGTAGAAACAAAAAAGAAAAGAAAAATAACCTGAGACCGAAATACGTCAATTGACACTGATGAATCTTCAAAAGTTTGGTTTTTCCACGTACTGTTAATCAGTGAATCGATAACGCCGCTACTTCTTTTTTTTTTCATTCAAGACGCACGAAACGTAATCGAAGTTTTCGTTTTCGTGGAATGCGAAAACTGCACGTACGCATTTTCCAAGACAATGAGACCCTTTTTGTAAACACGCTGATAAAATTCATGCCGATGTTTTCACGAATGTATCAGTGGGTTCAAGAAAATCGTCTTATTTGCGTGACAAACTCAACTGCTATTTCTCCGTTTTCGAGAGTTTAATTCATTAATTCATTAAAAAACGGTTCATCAAAAGCGGCTTGAATTATTTATTCTCCCAATGCGTGAGAAAGAGGTATTATTGTTCATTTGGAAGGCGAATTTAATTACATACCCAAGGTAATATTTGCAAATTAATTCGAGGATATAATGAATTGAGATAATTCGATGTTCCCGTTTTTACTCACTTGAAGATGCTCTTAGGGTCGATGCCTGGTAAGGGCATTCGAAGAGGTATTTTCTGTTGTTCTAATAAGGATATATTGTTGTCCTGAAATCAAAAAATTTAAGAATTACGCCTTAAACTTTAAAGTTTCTAAACTAGGGTTGCCACACAATCTAAAACAGGAAAAAAAGTGGAAGACTTTTCAGAATGAGTTTTAGAAAAATGAATCCAAAAACCGGTTATAAGTTGACGATTAACAATTTATTGTCATATAATAAAGCTTATTTTTCTATTACGAAGAATCTGAAAAAGTCCAGGGTTTTCCCATAAAAATTGCGGTGGCAACCCCATAAAAACGAAACGAGCCGCGTTACGAAAAAAAGGAGAAGGTACCTGAGAATTTTTGGGTTTGGCTGAGAGATCCAGCGGTTGATCGGCCGCCGCAGCGTTGTCCTGGTGCGAGTGGACGCCGACGTGCGGCGCCTCTCGTGGTGGCAAACACCATTGTGGCAGAAGCGTCGGGTACGTACCACTGAGCGCAGCTGCCACAACGGATGCCGCCATGGGATCGACCTGAACCGACATCGGAGATTCCGCTGATCGCGAACTGCTGCTACTGTCGCTCTGAGGACTCTGCGCATCAAAACACGAAGCTCGTGAAATTCGAAAAAAAGACAGAGGCTCCTTTCGATTGGTTCGTATCGGAAAGAGTAGGAAAATTCATAAACATGTATCATGATTGCTCGGGTAATAGGAAAAAAGTCCTTTCGTTCGAAGACGAACTAATATTCGAAGTAATTCATGAATTTTTCAGAAACTTCGCGGAGTCAAAGACTTTGCCGGGAAACTTGAGATGATTTCATAAAAAATGGAAATGAAAAATTCTTTATCGTCCTTCCGGATTTTATTTACAATCTTTCCGCGCCACTTTTATTCATGCGAGATGAAAGAGGCTTCCGAGAGACGGGGATTTTTGTATCGATGGAGCAGAAATTGCAGGGGTTTGAATGACTTACAAGAGGCGCCTGGTCGTCGTGTGGCAGTTTGCCATCGAGACAGAAGTAACACTTGTCCAGTGGCTTCCAGTCTTCTGGCGGTGGGCTGGCACGTCGGCCACTAAGAAACGTAGTCAACAATGGCACTGTCGTACTTTCCGCCGCTGCCTCCGTTTCCTTGTTCGTCACCTCTGCTTTCGTACTTTCTGGATCCCCGTTGTTGATCAGGTCCGTACTCCCAGGACCAGGTACCTCCTGGAGCTCTTCTTCCTTCTTTACCCTTAGTAAACCTTGCGTCACTTGTATCCGCTCCAACTCCACTTCTCCTGTTCGTTCCTAAAACCAGACAATCAACACTCTCAAATGCATCCAAAAACCCTAGATACTTTTTGTTTCTTTAATTTGTAAAAACCATAATATTTAGGCACACATAGTTTGAATCGTTGGAATGTTTGGATTCGTGTTTCAACTACGGAATGAAATGATAAAATCGAAATGAATTGAGCCGTTTTATTCGATCGCTGGCAATTTAAAAGAGATCTAGTATCAAGGAACGAGACAGGAAATAAAAAATGTCACCGAATCATTATTATTATTCGGCAATCTTATCTCCTTTTTTATTACATTTTTGGCCAGCTTTCCTTTTTTTATCGTGACTATTTCAATTGTCGAATTTTTTTGTTAACATCAATTAAAAGAACGTTTGGGAATTATCTCTGGCTTGAGAATTTAATTATTATCGTTGGTCGTTGAGGACCAACATCTTTCCTTCATCAAAGATCAATTATTATTTTCGAGAAAATGATGATGAAACTCTTAACTCACTTTTTGTAAGTTGAATATGGGGCATTCCACACCAAGTCGGCCACTTTTTTAGGTGACCTCTTTTGATTTGGCTGAAAATTTTATATGTTATTGAGCCCGACAAAAGACGTATTCATGATTTTTTTAAAATTTTTTCGATGACTTTCTTAAAATATAAGTTTTTATCGAAAAACTAGGTTTTTTTTTTGAAACACTCATAACTTTTCGAAAAATCCACTAAATGAGTCGTTTCTTTTCCTAAATTGCTTGTTTTCGAATGCTTTTCAATTTTAAATTTTCTTTCAATCTACAAATCTTAGTTGTAGCCTCCATTTTTTTTTTAGTTCGAAGAAAAAAAATTTTTTTTTCGAGATGTTTGCCATTTTCGATTTTTTATAAAAAATTCCCAAAAAAACTTTCATCAATTTGAAGATTTTTGAATTTGGCATTAGCGTGGGCAGAAAGTAATTTCTAATTTTTTTTCCATTTTACAACATTTTTTTTCCTTATATTGTATGTTTGGACTTAATTCTACTCTAAAACATTTTCAAATATTCCTTTTTTTGACTCGTTAAACTCTCTAACATCTTGACATTGAAATCACACCCTTTTTTCATATTTTTTTTAGTAAAATAATTCAATTATATTACTGCATGCATCCACATGTTGACATGCATTTGTTTTGAGTTAATTGTATTTTTATTTTTTTGATAATTAAATTATTTTACTTAAAAAATTATGAAAGAAGAGTGCGATTTCAATGTAGAGATATTAAAGAGTTTAAGGAGT